>WFMF01000190.1:0-112541 GCA_011033025.1 Beroe forskalii
TTTTTCAAAATTGTTTTGGGCAAAAAAAAATTTTTTTTGGGGGGGACTTTGGGCAGTTGGGAAAGTTTGAAGCTAAACCCTGGGTTCCTCTCTCAAGTTTTGGCTCAAAAACATTTTTGGGAGGAATTGAGTTTACACCTTCATGATCACCTGGAGGTTATTTTAAAAAAATTAAAATTTGGGGGGACTTTTTTTCAAATATTCAAATTGGAGATGTTTTAAAAAATTTTTCATCAAAACACCTTCTTTTACAAAAAGTAATGAGTAATATATAAAAAAAAAGTTGATGACTAATATTTCCCCACACGCTTTGAAGCCAGCATCCAGCGTTCTTCCCCCAAGTTATTTTCAAAAACATCTTTCTAAGGGGGTTTACAAAATCATGATCACCTGGACATTGTATTCAAAATTAAAATTTTGGGGGTACTTTTTCAAAAAAAAAATTTGGGATGTTTTAGAAATGATTTAAAAAAAACTTCTTTTTTAATAAATTATAACAATCCCAAAAAAGGAGACGTAATATTTCCCGCCCCGCCCCGGGCCGGGGGGTTCATGTGATTGTTTGACAGCATGTATTAAAAAAGTCAGGGAGTTTGATTGGGGGCGCAATAGTAAATGGGTCACGTATAAAAATTAGGAAATGGAAATGTGCCCGTGATCAATATGCTAATTATGCACATAAATATGCTTTACTTGGTGAGTATATTCAACGGTTTATATTTTCTCCATTCAAACGACCCCACCCATTTGAATGACCCCCCTTTTGGCCCTTGGGGCCCCATGAAAACAGCTTTATCTTTCGAATAAAAAAAACCGGCAGCGGGGCCCTTTGCCCAGTCTTTTGGTCCCCTATAAGATTCCTGCAAAAGTTTTTTAAAACTCCCTTTTGGGCCCAAACCCTGAATGGGCATGAAATTGCTGGGCATTCTATTCCCCCCTCAAATGATAAACCAGGTAAGAGTATCGGGTATCTATATCATCTAAACTTAGACATCGGGGTTTAAATATCATAAATGCTGGTATCTTGAGACTGAGAGTAAAGTTGGGAATTTTTAGAATTTAGTCAAAAAATTGATTGGACAGTTTATTAACTCTATACTGAAGTAAGTTTTGATGAATTAGGACCAAAATACGGACTCATTTACAGAAAAATTAGCCTTTCCCCTGTTTACATGTGGGCGTTAAAATTGTTGAAACCGAGGAAAAACCCCGAAAACAAGCTCTCAAAAAAAAACAATCAACTATAGTGGAGTACAAAACACCCCTTTGCCCAGAAAAAAGAAGTTTTTCATTTGGTTTCTTTTTTAAATTTTTTTCGCATAAAAATTCAATTCTACATCCTTGTACCCGCTTTTTGCAGTTTAATCAAGCCTTGGTTTTTTTGAAACTGTTGTTTTTAAATCAAACAAATCAACCATTTTTGATTAAACTGCTGGGGGAGGGGGTCTTCGGGCAGGGAAAATTTTTTTTAAAATGTAAAAATAATGTTTAAAAAAATTTTTCCCCCATATGAACTTTCAAGCATATTTATTTTATGTTTGTTACAGCCACTTTATAGATAAGACTGTTTTTCGAGATGATCGTTGTGTCCTCTTCATTTACTGTGAATATAGTATATATATCATGAGGAATACAACACGAGTCCTCGATATTCAACACTGACTGCATAGCTGTATATACCCCTTATTCGCATATTAGTAGAGAAGGGCTTTTAAGCGATCATCTCAAAATCCAAAGCTCCATTCTAGAGAAGGTGTATGGGTATATGACAAACATAAAATAAATTCTGAATATCAATTTTCTAGCTTCAAAGATCAGAGTGGAGATAGCAACTTCTATGATCCTCATGAATGTTACCATTGTGAATTTGAATTTTGAACATTTAGGCTTTTTATTGTTGCTGATCTTCCTATCTCAAAAGGAAGCCGATATATTCCATCTTGAAATTGTTCTCCAAAGAATTTTGGACAACTTTTAGCTGATTCTTGGGTCTTTGGGCTGCCTATAAATTTAGAAACTATGAATGGAGAGTATAAGAGAACAGCCTGGGTCAGCAACAAAGCAACAATAATTTCTTTGTTCATTTAGACCATTTGTTATTCCAAATTCACAGTTATGTTTAAAGTTAATTATCATAGATTGATTGCCTAACACAGCGAACGAGTCCACATCAAATAGGTAACAACTTTCGGTGTTTCAATGAAATAAAAAGAGTTAAAAAGTAAAAACTAAAAAGACCTTTAGGCCATTCAATCATTATCATGAAGCATCCGCCGTCATAGCAACACGTGACACAGTCACTACATTCATTCAGTTAATTACTAACAGTTCAACTGTAAACTCTTACTCCTCGCACCAATCAGGTACAAACAAAAGTCTGACTAAAATGACTGCTTCAATGAACAAAATCTAAAATGATTATAATGGAAATTATAAGATGCCACGCAACCAACCCGTAGCAATAACTACACGCGTGACTTTGTAGGTATACCTAACCCTGACTGGTCTAATGAACTTTAAAGAGAGCCTCAAGTTCAAAGAGAGCTTCAAAGAACTCATTTCATTAAGTTATAAATTGCAATTGTTACTAAAAACAAAAAATTAAATAACGGGTTACAGGTTCATCTGATTGAAATCTTGATATGTATTAAAATAACTATGGCGTATGAGCTCTTGGAACCGTGGTAAGAAATAGCCATGACTGCACCACATAGGTGATTAGTGATCAAATTCAAATGATTGTTATATAAATCGCGTGATAAAGAGACAGTATATAAATAAATTCATCCAATGGACGCCCAGATCGAGGCGTTGCCGTGGCACCACCGATGGTGTTGTAATGTAGTGATATTTTTATGAGGAACGGTGCGCCGTGCGAAGGAGGGTAGGGTAACATCCTACGATTATAACCAACATAGCTAGAAGAAATTTGACCAAATATGAAGGAGCTTGACCCAGCTTTTATTTGATAACCTGTGTTTCACGAATATCAAAATTGATAATATGACAACTAGCATGACGTGACACAACTGACAGGCAAAGAATTTGAAATGATCATCAGGACTCATGTAACTGTGTTAGCTATAGATGACAATATTACAAAGGAAGTTACATTATTACAGTGGTATGATTAAATAAGGTTAAAATATTCACTAATCAATAATTTTCGAATATCTGAGATCATAAACAATTTGAATGAAATAATCGAAAAGTTGCGAAGTTAAAAAGCTTGTAAACGTGCTACGAGCGTATGTGGAAATTTCTCTTCCAGGGGTTCCTTTCGGATTTCGGCAGCTTCATGACGTCAAGTCGCTCTGCTTTCTTCTGCTTAGAAGCTTTTACTCTATTCATCAATAATTGAAATTTCTTTGAGCAATCCATAAAGAATTACTGTATTCAGGGAATCGGAAATCTCTCGAGCATCAGAAATCTTGAGCTCTATGATAAAACGATGAAGAAATATTGCTGGACTTGCTAGAGCGTAAACGCTGCTCACAATTGTTATTTAACTGAATGAAGTTGCGTAGATGAACCTTCAAAAACCATAAGGTGTCATGGAAGAAATTCAATGAACCATCGCCAGAAGATAAGCAAAAGCTGGAACAGTTCAATAAAAAGGGTGTGTTAACTTGCTGACACTAAAATAGCGCAATATCGTGTTGAAAAGTTTCTGAGTAGCAGTCATATACGGCTCTTGTTTTAACATCCCACATCTGTTCACTTGTCATTGCAAAGGCAACATGCACCAATAGAGCAATAGGTACGTGCTTTCCACCTTTAACTTACAATTGGAACTCGTGTTATTTCGTGGTTATTATCCTATCCTAAAAGTCTATAACTGTAATAAAATGGCATTGGTTCAAGTTTAAAACTTGAAAGGTTTTAAATTGAACGTTGAAAGAAAGTCAAATATAACATTTTATATTATCTAAGTAGCTTTTTTTTAAATAAAAAGGTTAGGTGGAATAGTGCTGAGTCACGCGAACAATATTCACGTTATTAAGATACAATATGCACAAAATTATTATTCGATGCCTGAGAGAAATAAAACTCATATCAGAGAAATAAAACTCATATCATAGCGTTCTGATTCAATTTGGAGAATTGAGAAGGACAGTAAGGGTTCACCAGGGGGTTATTAAGGGCTCACCAAAGGGTCAGTAGGGTTCAACAGGGAGTCAGTAGGTGTTCACCAGGGGGTCAGTAGGGTTCACCAGGGAGTCAGTAGGTGTTCACCAAAGGGTCAGTAGTGTTCAACAGGGAGTCAGTAGGTGTTCACCAGGGGGTCAGTAGGGGTCATTGGTTTACTTTGGAAAAACCAAAACCCCGCACCTCACAACTCAGTACACGCACACTAAATTAAATTATGTAATAATGGTAGTGATGGCGTGGCCAGAGCAGCACGCCTAAAGTGCCGGGAGTCCATGAGTTAGTTAGGCAACGCGTACTGAGAACCAGCAGCCGGGGAGGAACAGCCACAATAGACGCGATACCTCACCTCCTTGGAGCGATCGAGATTGCTTGCAGTTGTTTTGCAGTTTCCAACGAGTTTTTAGTTGCCATATTTTCCATCACAAGACACCGCATATATACTCGTTGTTCTCAACGAGGCCGCAAGGAAGTGGAAAACACCAACTTCAATAGCTCGTCCTCTCATCAGCACATTTTCTGACATCTGGGATGACTAGTTTTGACGATTCCTCGACCCTGCTCCTGGACAGAGTCCTGCCATCCCCTGGGATCATGAGGTTGAGGAAGATACGGCTTTGGATCGCAGTAATCATCGTTATCACGGTCGTAGGGTCACTTTTCTTACTCACCAGCAGCCACATTCAGAAACAAAGCAGAGCTTATCTGGTGGGGGCCGGGCAGTACCGCATCGGAGATACGAAGGTTGGTCGACGCATTGGTAATTATTGATAATGATACAAGTAAGTAGAGACTCACACAAAACCAAAACTAAGAACTTCCTTTCAGTATGGGAGAATCAAGAATAAGAAAGAACCAAAATAGAAAATATCAATTATCACCTACTTACAGTTACTGCTCAACTGAAAGTGAAAGGCGAGGGGGCCAGACAACGTCTGACAAAAATACGTAGGTATTGGTAGGTCAGAAAGTCACGATTATTTATTGCTCTCAGGTGGAAGACAGACCCATGTACATGGAAGGTGGGTTTAACGACTTTGTGGGAATCAACGAAAGCGACCCCCACGGACCCAAACTCATAGACTCAAAACACGTTTCAAAGAGCAAGCACGATGGAAAGGCGTCAGATGACGACTTCCTTGTTTTCGAGGCGACAGTCGACATACTGGGCAACAGGATGCACTACAGGTGGGTTCTGTGAAGGATGCCATGTTTTCAATATCTTGTGCCGCAACTTCTCCAAATTAAAGCCCTTTTGTTTGAAGCTTGTAAATGTGAATGACTCAGGGAAATAGACGCGTGATCTATGCAATATGCATGAATTTGAAACTTCCTCAGAATTGAAGTAGTAATTTCACTACTTTCTGACTTCATCAGGGAAGCAAGCAACGGCTGGATACCCAAGTTAAACGTGGTCCTTTTCCACGGAGATCGGTACACCTCAGCCATATGGGCTGACATATTAACTCTGGAGGACCTGGCCAGCTTGGGGTACAGAGCTGTCGCTCTGGAGCTGCCCGGACACGGTCTATCCTCGGTAGATCCCAAGCTCAGGGCAGCGGAGTTCATCAAACTTTTCATACAGGTCAGTAATTTGTAAGTCATTCTGTAACCCTCTATGACTATGTCTTACTCACTCACCATGACTTTCAATGACTTTGCAGTGACATCAATCAGGGGGCTGGCAAGCCCCCCGCGGCGGTTTGCGAGCCCGAGGGCCCGAAGGGCCCGAGGGCGAGCATTGGACGGCGGACCTAACAGTGCGAGGCCGAAGGCTCTGGAGCGCGAGCCTTGAGACCCGAAGGGTCCGAGGGCGAGCATTGAACGGCGGACCCTAACAGTGCGAGGGCCGAAGGCCGAAGCGAGCCCAAGACCCCGAAGGTCCGAGGGCGAGCATTGAACGGCGATCCTAACAGTAAAACGAGCTTCCAAACATCGGAAGTGAGTTTTGTTAACTTTGCTTGCCAGCCCCAACTATATGTTTTCATGGATTGGCCATATTTCACGTTAAAAATTTGAGTAAGTTCCCGCTGCCGAAATTGCACCAAAATTTGAACACGCATATTTAGAGGTCGAAGGTAACTGTCGAAATTTCATCGATTGATTAAAATGGCCGAGTTATTACAACTTTCTTGAAATATTGCCAAAATCGGAAGGGTGTTTGTTAAATTTGGTTGTCAGCCATATTATATATACACAACTATATGTTTTCATAAGGCGTTCTTTACTGTAAAACCCATGATATGAAAGAACGCGACGGTTAAAACTGCTGCAACGTCACTAATAAAAATATTCAGCATTCACGTAACTTTAATGCATCAAAAAAGTGCCGTTGCGGCAGTTTTAACCGTCGCATTCTTTCTCATATCATGGGTTTTACAGTAAAGAACGCCTTAAAACCGCCGCGGACCATCACAACCAAATCCTTTTGGTTTTAAAAAATATCACCCTTTTCTGTGCCGAGATATTGAAATTTGGCGTCAAATCACGCGTAAAAATTCGCGTTACCTAGCATTACTGATGACGTCATTCACGTCATAAAATTAGAAAAGCTATCTGAGACCCATTCATTTACACAGTTGGGACTATGACCGACAACATATCCAAAGATGAAGTTCTGGGGTGGTCCCGTTCTCTCTCCACTAGCTTCACAAGTTTTGCCATTTTTTGGGATTTTTTTCGTGTTTAAGTGTTTCAAACAATCGCATATATCTCAATGATGCCGGGAAGCTCAGAACTTTTCGACCACATTTTTGAAAAGTACATTAAATTTCCTTTCTACGCTAGGAGGAGCATTTTTTCCTATCTCGAAAGCTTAATACCGAAAAATTGCGTTGAAAAACGCCTATTTTTGGGAAAATCGACATTTGAAATTCTTAGTTTTGTGACGTCATAATGACGTCATTCGCATGACGTAAGATAGTTTTTAAGGTCATTATTCGTAAGTTCTATCTTTCTACTTTCCAACGCTGGGTCGATGAGCTCTGTATCTTTTATGGTTCCCGAGATATCTTCGTCTAAATAGGGTATACTTCTTTCACTAAAAAAGTCTCTCGATATGTATATGCCTCTATATATCTCTATATGTGTCTATATGTATATATATGGTCGTAACCGTAATTAACAAGAACACCCTCGATTTTGGCAAAATTCAAGTTGTAATAACTCGGCCATTTTTAATCCAATCGATCTGAAATTTTCACAGTTGCACCTTTGACTTCTAAACATGCGATGTTCAAATTTTGGTGCAATTTCGGCAACGGGAACTTACTCCAATTTTTACGTGAAATATGGCCAATCCATGAAAACATATAGTTGGGGCTGGCAAGCTGTTAATAAAACTCACTTCCGATGTCCGGAAGCTCGTTTACTGTAAGGATCGTTGTTCGATGTTGCCCCTCGGACCCTTCGGGTCTCTTACTGCTCGGGCCTTCGGCCTCGCACTGTTAGGGTCCGTTATACCGCCACTGGCCCTTCGGCCCCGCCCCTGGGCTCGCAAACCGCCGCGGGGGGCTTGCCAGCCCCCTGATATATACAGATATATAGAGGTATATACATATAGAGAGATGACGCTTTAGTGCAAGAAGTGTACCCTATTTAAACGGCGATATCTCGGGAACCATAAAAGATACAGAGCTCATCGACCCAGCGTTGGAAAGAAGAAAGATAGAACTTGCAGTTAGTGACCTAAAAACTATTTTTTACGTCATGATAATGACGTCATAATGACGTCACAAAACTAAGAATTTCAAATGTCGATTTTCCCAAAATAGGCGTTTTTCAAAGCAATTTTTTCGGTATGAAGCTTTCGAGATAGGAAAAAATGCTCCTCCTAGCGTAGAAAGGAAATTTAATGTACTTTTCAAAAATGTGGTCGAAAAGTTCTGGCCCCCGGCATCATTGAGATATATGATTGTTTGAAACACTTTGACACGAAAAAATTCCAAAACTGGCAAAACTTGTGAAGCTAGTGGAGAGAGAACGGACCACCCAGAACTTCATCTTTGGATATGTTGGTCGGTCATAGTCTTAATTGTGTTAATGAATGGGTCTCAGATAGCTTATCTAATTTTATGACGTAATAGTGACGTCATCAGTAATGCTAGGTAACGCGAATTTTTACGCGTGATTTGACGCCAAATTTCAATATCTGGGCACAGAAAAAAGGGTGATATTTTTTCCCAAAACCAAAAGGATTTGTTGTGATGGTCCGCGGCGGTTTAAGGCGTTCTTTACTGTAAAAAAAAACCTAAGATATGAGGAAAGAACGCGACGGTTAAAACTGCCGCAACGGCACTTTTTGATGCATTAAAGCTACGTGAATGCTGTATATTTTAAAAGTGACGTTGCAGCAGTTTTAACCGTCGCGTTCTTTCTCATATCATGGGTTTTACAGTAAAGAACGCCTTAAACCGCCGCAGACCATCACAACCAAATCCTTTTTGGTTTTGGGAAAAAATTTTAACTATAAATGTAACTGTTAGATGCAACATGCGAACTGTGAGGCTGCCATGAATTTCAATCAGAGAAATAGCTATGGGCTGCTAATGGATTTGTAAGCAAGTGTGATTCAGAGAAGTAGACTCAAGTCGAGTGCCCACCTACAGGAGCGTTAACGTGACTTTACCAAATTCAACACCTATAATCTCATGACCATTATCAGTTCTCTTTCACTGCAGCAAAGTGACTTATTTCAAAAGCCTCATTATTGGATAAGGAATATTCATCCTCCAATGATAACGTGTATCGTCCGATAAATTCCTTGAAGTTGGATGACTCACGATTTTGCAATTCAATTTGCTAATCATTATCAGAGTAAAACCAAAAAGGACCTTAAAAGAGAGCCTAAACTCTAAAGCAAACTAAGGAAAATGGAAACGTTGCTATGTCTCAGAAAATACTTTCAAAAACCTACTAATAGAGTAATAGTAATCCTTATCAATATCATGGATTAGAGATTATACCATCATAGAACCCTATTATTGCTGATACTTAAGCCCATAATTTTCAGCACTTGGACCTCTATAAGCCGGGAGTGGTACTAGTCAGTGCAGACGGAAGTAACACGGCTGCCTTAGAATACGTCATCAGATACAGCAAGAACAGCCCTCTTCTCAAGGGGTGAGTGGGAGAGGGGTGAGTGGGGAAGGGGTGAGTGGAAGAGGGGTGAGTGGGGAAGTGGTGAGTGGAAGAGGGGTGAGTGGGAGAGGGGTGAGTGGGAGAGGGGTGAGTGGGAGAGGGGTGAGTGAGTGGGGAAGGGTACGGTGGGAAATGGTTGAGTGAGGGAGGGGTGTGTGAGTAGACAGGTGAAAGGGAGGGATGAGAGGGGGGACATAGGGTGCCGGTGAGTATACTAGGGGAAAGGTGAGGGAAAATAAATTAAAATTAAAATGTATCCAAATAATTTTTGTCAGTATAACAATTTCAATAAGCGACAAACCAGCTTCATGGTTACATTTACAGCAATAAATACAGGTTACAAATAAACTTTAAAAGCTTGAAAGAAAGTTAAATGGGAAAATTATGTTATATTTATGAAATCTTTAAAAAGTGATGAACCCTTCAAGTTAAAAATTCAATTTTTAAAACATCATTTTAAAATTAAAACGATAAAGTGATATCTCCTTCAATAAATAATGTAAGCAATAAATGTCTATTTTATTTTTATGAAAAATAATTCGTATTTCTAAGTTTAAAACTAATCCTGTACGATCAGCTGGAATAATGAACCATAATTATGCATCTCTCAAAACGAAACTTACTTATACAAAAAGTAACAATTCAACCATAACAATGATATGCCTCATCCACCCAATTTCAACCGGGAAGCCGAACCAAATGTACTCTTCAATTTTGATCTAAAGGGCCGTTAAAAGACCAGTCAAATTGCAGCCTTCAACTTAAAAGCTCACATATTCAGCTATTTTACGCCTTCAGCTAAGGAAATTGTTAATTTCATCGTAATTTCGGCCGACCACTTGAAACTTTTTGGTCCAAAAGAATGGGTAAAATGGTTCAAATATAATGATATTAGTCTTTGGGGCCGGTTGGAGAAGGAACGGTTAAAAAGCCGGTTAAATAAGGGTGGATCAGGTACAGCTGTATAAATAAAATTATAGATAAAATATTTGAATATACAATGCTATGTAAATACATTGTAACTTGTATGCCTATGGAGTATTTTGAAATAGTAAATCCACTTTTGCCCTGCAGGTACATTAACATAGATTCAGCAAGCGAGCAATATGTGGAAATGGAAAAGGCAACCGCCAAAACTGTAAACGCACAAGTGCTGTTCCTGTGTGGGGCAAAGTAAGGAATTCTAAAATGTTAATTGCCATAGCGTTCACATATCATGTAATCATTCACCAATCGACCAATGTTAAGCCCCTATCCCCCTTTGTAATCAACTATACAGTTTCATTGGAGACACTTCCCTCAGTCCTTCCTAGTTGATGATCATTTAACGTGTGAACTGTGAAAATCTCTTATTCTCACTCTGAATTGAAAATCATAATGAGCGTGAATCATCATCGATAATCTCCAGTCGTTATCATTAATCAAGGATAAAGATTTATGTGTATTTAAAGAAGTGGTTTAGGTTAAGTGTTCCCATATCGTTATCATTGCTAAGCATCCATTTTATCTACTTGGCAAATAATTATCGCTGCAAAACAGTTAAACATCGCAGGCGATGCCTTATGCGATTACCCACAGCACTTCAGGGATCGTTCCTAGTATGTAGTCGAGTTTTGGCCAATTTTAACTCCCTCTCCCTTTCAATCAAGTTTACAGTAGCTGTATTTGCTACAATAACATTTGACGTAATCATTCGAACTCCCCCTCCCCCTCTCCCAGGTGATAACGTAATATGTTAACGATCCCTCATGATTCAAGCAGCTCCTGCACGCTCATTGGTCAACCCTCAATGCACTTTGGGTAAACTAACAATAACACGTCCATCATAACACCACTCTATTAACAGGGATTCGGACTGCGTCAAAACGTCCCACGATTGGTCGCAGTTCATCAGGAACAAGCGAGTGCACTCCTTCACCAAACGCGTACAAGGAATTCTACTACGATGATCCGGTGGTGTTCAACACTGTCCTTAAACGGTTCCTGGAGTACCTGGTTACTGCTGGATAGTCCTCAGCTAATTGTCCTTGGAATATGACAACAACCCCATCCTTCAGTTCTTCAAAACCCTGGTATTGAGTCCTGTGGATATGATAAACTGCAAGTAGTGGAAGCCCCCGGACTCTATATCGTGTAATGTAGAAGATCACCAGCGATCAAATACTGGCCATGAATCTAAGTGATAAGTCCTCAAAGTTCTATAACATGGGCTCTGATGACGGATTGGTTCTTTTCTATCTCCTGGAGTTATGATGTTACAAGTCTCTCTTCTGTGTGCCTCAAACACAGTGGGCGTGTCTCACAAATTGTCTTTAACCTCGTGACTCACTCTCAGTCAAAACAGTTATTTGCTCCTTGACACTACCCAATTTTGCACTACAAAGAATAAATCAGATAAATTTGGACCATTTCCTTCAATGTGAAAGTCATTCAGAAGACTCTCCGAGCTGCAGATCAAGAATCCTTGCTCCAAAGATGACGAGAGGCTTAGCTGCATATATAAGGAACTTTCTAGAGGTCCACGTTAGATTTCGAACTGTTTTCCTTGGGGAAGCTGGTACTAGCCTGGGGCTCAGTGGGCCGGGCTCCGACACAGGTCTTCATACCCAAAATCTTCTTGAGAGCAACCAATGCCTGAATTTAGATAAAATAATTAATAATGATAAAATGATGAATCATTAGACAATTAAATCATAAAAATATGAATCTTCAGTGGAGGGTAACAAAATAATAATTGTCTGCAATCTATAAATATCAAGGATAGAAGATTAGAATTTGATCGTTGTTTTTAATCGTTGATATGACCGCTTGACATTTTCATCAACCAGATGATTCAATCTAAAATATCATATTTTTATTTTGAACTTAATACTTTACATTTCTCTCTTAAATTTCACCATATTTCCGAAAGCCGCAACCTTAAAATTAATTCTATTTACCCTCTTGTTCCTAACGTAGTAGAGGAAAGGATTAAGAGCTGAGTTGAGGAAGGGCATCAGGACGTAGAGAGAATGGGCAACGGCAGTTCCTGTCTCACTCCAGTTAGCTGGGGTAATTGGGGTTTGAGATTTAAAGTTTTAAGTTAGTAAAGATTGATCAAGTTCGCTGGGGGAATGCTTAAATGGATTTTAAGTAAGTAAAGATTGATCTAGTTTGCTGGGGTTAAATGTTTTTCAAGTAAGTGAAAATTAACGTGACTATAAAATATGTAGGTGTTTAAAAGTGAGACAAAATTTTCCAGTTCTCCTACGTCGAGGTTGCTGGATGATTCAAAGTGGAAACCCCTTCATATTTGATTAAACGACAAAATATTGAATATGAAGACGGATGAAGATGGTACGCCATATGATTCATCACAGGGCATGAGCCCTGTTCATTTCAGTCTGAACTCTTACTTTCTGTCAGTCGTCGCGGGACATTAGAGGCGAATAGGAAACATTTAACATCTACTAATAGGCAATATCCGTGTTATAAAGGACAGTGGACATATCATTGCCAGACGTTGTCTGAACGCTGCACTGCAGGGATTAAACAACATCCGGGATCTGACAAATATTACATCAAATATGAGTGCGATTGAAGGGTTTAGTAACGAGTAAAATGGTTATTATAGAAATGAAATAATCATCACGAGTAGCCGAAGGCCCGAGTGTTTAATATCGCATTAACGACTCAGAGCGAAGGCGAAGGTTTTAATCGAAGGGACTGTGTTTTTTGCGAATGAAAAGATTGGATTATGCACCAATTCCACCACCCTCATTTTTTTAAAATGAGAGTCTTCCGAAACACAAGGAAATTTCTGTAGATTTAATGGATGTATAACTGGAAGTGGTACAATCTACATTTACGCACGGTTGCGTAAACGTAGATTGCGCATTTTCAAAAGTAGCATGATGAATTAAAATGCTTTCCCAGCCTAAACATGGAGAATAGGACATAGGTAATCATCTAAAAATTCATCATCGCATTTGCGGTAAGTACTGAAGTTTGGATATCTGTGATCGCTTTTGTGCAATAATTCACTATTCAATGTTCAGTGTGTGTGAATCAAATACTCAAATATGGTATAAACGAACTTTTCGGTGGTGAGATGTTTTACTATTTTACCAACGGCACTGTTATACGAATGAATGCAGTGATTCCATACCCGATAATCAATAAAAATCAATTGATATCACCAATATTCCCTGAACATTACATCGTATTCCGTAACGGTAAACATAAGTAACTTCAGAAGTCAGTACTCACAAACAATGGCATCGCTGGAGAGCACATTGAGGATCTTGAGGAAACCCACTACCCCCATGAACCACCAAAACACATAGCAGAAAGTGAACGCAGCCGCCAGGTAGATCATCGTAACCGCTGCAGTCTGAAATAGATAAGGGCGATGAGATAAGGGCGATGAGATAAGGGCGATTAGATGAGGGCGATGAGATAAGGGCGATGGAGAAAAGGGTTATGACTGAGGACCATGAGATAAGGGCGATAAGATAAGGTGCTTAGATGAGGGCGATGAGATAAGGGCGATGAGATAAGGGCGATGGAGATAATGGCGATGAGATAAGGGCGATGGAGATAAGGGCGATGAGATAAGGGCGATTAGATAAGGGTGTTTAGGTAAGGGCGATGGGATAAGGGCGATTAGGTTAAATCTGTAATGGCAAATTATTTCAAGGAAATGAGGGGGGACAGAAGCAGTTTGAAATGGGAGTTTAATAAAGGAAATACGAGCGACTGCAAATGCAATCTTATCAAATGAGAAGATGAACTCAATACGATGCTCGACCGATTGTGTTCGTTCTATCTTATATCATAAATCAGACCAAGGGAACCGGAAAAGTTTGGTTGAAAGTCCCAAGGTATTATCAGATCAACAACACTGGGAGGGTATTATACCGCCTTCCCTCACCTGCTTATCAACATTCCTCTTCCTATTGCCCCTCTTGTTAGAACCCCCGTTCTGTGCCATCCTCAGACTTCTGATGACCTTCTCAGCTGTCTCGGATCGTTTGCAGACGAGGAGTCTAGCTGACACGACGACACAGCAGGTAACGAGGATGACAGCTGGCAGGATTACCGGCAGGATGTAGAGCAGGAAGTAGACCGGGGCAACCAACTTGGGGTGGTCGTTGAACACTACCTGAAGGGGAGGGAGATTAGATTGGGCATCAATTTAAAGTTGATTTTGATAATCACAGTAGCATTCTTTGATTATTGAGGTGCTCTCAGGGAGTCATTATGATACTTGGTGATTGATTGAACATTGATGAGGATTTGAGGAAGGGAAAGTACCTGGATGCTCCAGACACACATCCGGAAGTTCTTGTGGTACTTGTAGTTGTGGGACATGAAGAACGGGACACATGAAATGATGATGCTGATTCCCCAGGCAGCGGCCACACCCACTTTAGCCATCTGCAACACGTCTTTCCTTTTGTACCTGGGGAATTTTGGAATGGTTGATCGGTTAAGAGGAAAGCAATCAGCTGAATTTACATGAACAAAACTAAGTCTGTTCTGCTAATTCCTGAAGTCATGAGCTCGTTCATGAAAGTGAATATAAACCCCAACTTGTTTCATTAACCGTTAATGAAACAAGTTGGGGTTAATTTAACGGACCGTAACCACGCTGCTGTTTACCATTGCTCGATTATGACTGATAAGTTCATTAATTTCGATACTTCCCTGTCACTTTGATATCGTGGTAAATTTACTGCTATATATGAGTTTAGTTTCGTTTATCAAGGGAGATCAGCCCTAGATATTTTGGAAACCCGATTTTGCGATATGAGTTGGTTGGATTTATCTAAAATTTGAAGTTGGTCCTGAGTTCAGATTTATGGTTGCGTGGGAGAAATTATGGGACCAAAATTGTAATTTAACCAAAGGAAGATGATAGAGATCGTTTAGATAACTTATTGTTTTGGCAGATTTTTGATTCAGGCCTCCATGATTTTTGGCACAACAAGCGCAAAGAAACTTTTTCATGAGAATATGTTGGAGAATAAAATGCCCAGATGTTTATTGCTTAAATGAGTCTAAGAGGGTGGTCTGTAAATGTTTCTATTGCTCAAGTGCCTACCTGCTCCTCCTAAGCACAACTTGGGAAGATTGCTCCATAATTCTCTAATTTATTGCAAGAAATATTATCAAGAAATGTTTAGATTTTATAAGGGAAGAAGAATTTAGAAATCACATAAGAAATCTCTACCAAGCTTGTTAGAGGTAGCTCATTAACAAGGTAAGATAGCAGTTGAATTATAATACTTTGATGAGCATTGGGCTTATAATCGTATGCTTAACACTGATTCAAGCATAAGCCCATATGATTGTATAGGAGATTGCAAGACGTACCGGAGTGGCTTGTAGACGGCTAGCCAGCGGTCCATGCCAATGGCGGCTACAATGAAGAGAGCCACCCTCGAGAGGACATTGAACTGGAAGCCAATCACATTGCAGAGCGCCCTGTCAGGTGATACATACATTTAGTGATCTGTATCTTGCAGGATGGGTTCTTTTAAAATAAGAACCTTCTTTAATCTTAATTTCAAACCTGTGCAATTTATATCATCAGCATCTTAGTAAATCAGCTACCTTATCATTATATTGTCGGTGCATTAGTTTAGAATATAATGATTACCCAATCGATTCGAGCTGACAGTCAGCGATTGCTCTGATAGGTCATTACTCAGCAAGATGATTTTGGAAAGTGGCAGCCACACAAACTAACGAATTCGTTGGTGATTAGTGATCAAAGCATGTCAGTTAAACACTGATTTACCAAGCAATGACTTAATAATGACAAGGATTTAGGTATATAGATAGCTGTCAACCGGTCATAACGATATATTTCGATTAATATCAAATTTGATATTTAACGAAATTTATCGTTATGATCGCTTGATCATAAATCGTTACGTAAAAGTTATATTTACAACCATTACGTAAAGATTTGATTGAATTCCACCTACTTCATGACCAAATGGTTAGCAACATCTGAGAACTGATCGTGAAGTGAGGTATCCAGCATCCCAACCATAACGAACGTCATGGTTATCACTGTCGTGATAAAATCACAGCTCTGAAAGGGAACAGATTTTAAAAATTTCGACATTGATCAGAAAGAATAAAACTCTTTAGACTGAGACTTACAGTGACAGTTCGGACTGCAGTTTGTGCGTCTTTTGTGTGCGCGGCGTAAGTTTGCGCAGCGTACAGACATGTTATTTATATGTCTTTACGCCGCGTCAACTTACGCCGTGCACAATACAAGACGCACAAAGTGCAGTTCAAACTGCCCCTGTTATTGTAGGTACCTACTAGGTAAATCGTAGAATTTCACAATTTAGTGAACTATTTTCCGATTAGGGTGAACTATAAATTGAATGCTTGTTGCAACCACTTACCGTGAGGTGGGTATACATGAAGTAGGAGGTGGATTTGGGGTCTCCCTCCGCAGTATCTTCAGCAGAATAAGAGACATGACGTTGCCAAGCAATGAGATGACAAATAGGCACAGCAAGATAGAGAAGAGAACGTAGTTAATCATCATTCTATGTCACGCTATCAGGGAAGATGGTAGTTAGTTTTATTTTAAAATTAAATAAGAAAAATAAGAAAAAAAAATATTTTTTACAATTACAATGACGGTTTTTGATGCCAATTGTTTTGTTTTCTTGAAAATTTTCTAGAATTGTAATCAGCAGTTTATGTTATGGTCATGACCATTGATCACCATTTCGAAGGTATCTTCGTTAAAAAGTTATATCATGATAGCAAATTAACAGTTTAGAGATAAATCGATTAACGGCGCCATGGCACTAAGTGAGCTACGCCCACTCCTTTTGCCGTGTTCATTATATTATAGTAACTTCACTTCAACTTCATTAAGTTCATTGGGGCGGACCCACGAAGTCAGAATTTTGGAACAATGCCAATTCCTGCACTAATGCAGGACAAAACTCCCGGCTAAGATGGAGGTAGGGTCAGGGTTTGGGACAATCTAGGGTTAGAAAAATTGATAAGTTAGAATGATCGCAGAGCAGTTATATAACTATTCTAAGAAGATGTATGTCGATGTCTTGGGGTCTTTTTGGGAAATCTTTCGATTCAAAACGAACAGTTGAAAACAACTGATAAAAAAGCGAATACTTTGAAAGTTCAGTCTAAAAACAGAAAGCAATTTCGAATATCAAGTTTCTATAAAGTGAACTTGAAAAACGCACGCTATTTTCAATGGTCAATCACACCATGATTATTTATTGTGATCTTTAAAATCTAAAATCATGGCTTTAGAGGTGAGGTGTTCAAATATGGTAGTAGTCTTTATAGAAGAGGGTTAGAAAGTTATCGTGACTTAGTGTTAAGGGCATCGTGACTAAGTTCAAGAAATATTAACGTTCTTAAAATTATTCTATTAGTTAAAGATGGTTGTCTTAAGGTTGAGAAGACAGGTTTCACGGATCGGGTCGTCGCATGATTTCAATGAAAGAGAGAGTTTTCGAGAGAACCACATGAATGAGGTTTGGAATTTGCAGTTCCTTATTAACCGTCATGGCGGTCAAGGAAGAACTACATCCATTCGCCTAAGACTTAGCTGCAATGGGCTGCTACGCATTTAATACTTATCCCTACTATAGCCTATTAGCAATAATTACCTTCATTTGATTAACTTAAATGCCACGATTCCTGATGGAAATTAGAAGTTAATCCTTGTAAATATAGCAGTACAGTGGTGGAGTGCACACCTAAACTCATGAAGCAATAAAATATAAAACAAGTGGTGCAGACGGGTTTAAATAGCAAGGTAATTTGGTGAAACTTAAATAGTTAGACGGCTAAATAGTTACCTGGGAAAATATTTCTCGCGAATGGGTTTCCCAACAATCCTTACATTTTTGTACTGGACTCTAACTAGGACGTCACTTTCCATGGGTTTTCTAACTCCCGAAAAATGCGAATCCCTTTCCAATGGATCGCTAGTGAAAGTTGGCGGATTCTGCCAGCGTTCGCGAGCAATTCGCCAACTTTTTTGGCGAACGCAGGCGGAGTTCGCAGTAAACCGAAGTCCGAACGCTACTGAAAAAAACCCGTTTCACTGATAAAACATTCAGCGAATATATCAAAGCTATACTGTCTAAATGTTCAATCAATTGCAATTGGAAAACTGTGAAGATGTTGCGTCTTGACAATGCATTGGACGTAGCATGCCATTGGAAATGCCGTGTGAGTTTAAATGCACTGGGGTAAATTAGTATCGTGGGAGGTAAAAGCCATGGTAGGTTACATGTGCTATATGGCAGGTTGCATGCGCCATATAACAGATTGCATGTGCCATATAACAGGTCACATGGGCTATAAGGCAGTTTGCATGTGCCATATAAAAGATTGCATGTACCATATAACGGGTTACATGTGCCATATAAAAGGTTGGATGTACCATAGGACAGGTTGCATGTGCCATATGGCAGGTTGCATGTGCCATATGGTAGATTGCACGTGCCATATGGTAGATTGCACGTGCCATATGGTAGATTGCACGTGCCATATGACAGGTGCATGTGCAATGTGATAGGTTACATGTGTCATAGGACCGGTTGCATGTGCCATATGACAGGTTGAATGAGCCATATGGCAGATGCATGTGCTATTTGACAGGTTGCATGTGCCATACGAAATGCAAATATGGGAGTTACACTTCGGAGATACGAATGCACTATAATCGCACTATAATCGACAACTCGACAATTGATATTGATAGAGCAACCACGCTGATCAATAAAATGGATAATTGATATTACACAGTAGTAGGTACTGCAGTGCCGATGATCTAAATATCGATAGTGAGACCGGAGAGCAGTAGTACCACCAGAGGGCAAAGCATTATTATTATTATTACCTGCCGTTCGAGTCTCAGTGCTGCACCGGCCTCAATTTACTTAATGGCTTGGTGGTAAAATACATGTGTGACTCGTACTCGTACTACATTGGAGCATATAGCACACGCGCAAATGAAAAAAGTGTAATACGTACATTATATATGGCGTTGGAGGGAGAGAGGGTGAATGAACTTGATTAGATGAAAAATGCTTTCATATGAAAGCTCTATATCACACGTGAAAATAATGCATGCATCGCGTAGAATGGAATCAGATACACATGGGTTCCGTGCATAGTTCGCCCTGGAAATGACTCGAGGTAAGTTATAATGTCCGAAAAGAACAACAATTGAAATTTTCGGGATGATTCATAATAGTAGTACTTATAGCATAAAAATAACAAAAGCATGATGTCTAACAAAAAGCAATAATTAATTAAACCGTAGGATCGAAAGGTACTTCAGGATGAAGGAAGGAATAAAAACGGCCAGGTTTTGCTATCCGATATGCAGTGGTTAATAGTATTTAAAGAGTAAATATGGCCTATCATCAAAGTCTATACGTATGTTCGTGGGCAATGAGGAAAATGCCAAGACAGTTGTTAACTGAGCAGCTTCCAATTGATGGAAATTCAGGGTATGATAACCATGAGCGGCGAGCCTTATAAAATCAAAGATATCTAAGATAATCTTGGAACATAATAATTGCATGTCCTTAATCCATGACAGTTCTATGAGGCTATAAAAATTGTGAAATCTGTTCAAGTATATAGCAACTCAACAGTATTCTATTAAAGTATTAAAGTATAAGTCCAGCTATTACAAATTGAATACGTTTCTTATAGTTCAGAAACATTAAATACCGCCCGATCAAATTCTTTACTTCCTTTATTATCAGGGATCGGATATTTTCAGACGTAAATTGACGTAAATTCACCGCACTGGAGACTGCTTAAGTGGGATCAGGTCTTTGAGGAATTAATTCAGTCCAGTACTTTATTAATCTTTAAGTAGGTAATTTTAGTTCTGATCGATGAATTAGACCGTATGACGTATATAGCGTCAGAAAGAGCATTAAAATGATAATATTGTTTACAGCAAACAAAAGGTTATAAATATTTATTTCTAAACAAATAATACAGCGTAATATATCCTATTCATAGTGCTAAGTATCATCGGCGGACCGATAGAATACCAACAAGTTTGTTTCGAAGAATCGTTAATGGCTGAGAAATGGAAATTAATGAATTAAATGGAGGAGAGCCGACTGTAACTTGAATGTCATACCACGGGTAACATAGCGAGCATATCAGGCAACACATCAACCACCCAGACAATCGTCAAATAGCTAAATAGCCTTGATCAGCCTTGGTCTCGAGACATGATAGCAAGAACTGCACGGTTTCTGGAAATTTGCGATTTGGGAACTGTGTGCTCCATGATCGACCGAGGGGATCCAATTGGAATTGTTACCAATTTAATACTCCCGGGTGTTTTATCTGATAATACCCTCAACCAAATTTACGGGCTTCGTGATCTTACAGTTAACTAATTCATTCCATATTTTTGTTCGTAATCAGAGAAGATAGGAGAATTGAGACTATAGGAGCAGCGCGGTTCCAAAATTCTAACTAGACCAGAGAAATTCTTGTACAATAAAATAATTCTTGAGTCGCGACATGATTGATCAATTAATCATAAATTTGATTAAATTTGATTGCACCGATATTCTGATAATGCTTAAAAAGTTAAAAGATATCAGCACATTATAGCGAATGATTTAATCAAATACTAGGTATTGGAGGTTTTACTCTGACACTATTCCGGTGTTATACGTGCTGCTGACTGATAATACAAAGGGGCTGCTGAACTGACAATATCTTGGGACACCAGTCTAGTCCAAGGGTTTCGTATAACGGTGAAACTAAGCACTTCCTGAAACTCTTTTAATCCGAATACGGCAATTCTTGTTCTCTTTTATTATAACTCTGGATGTGCGTGTAAGACGTTGATTTGCTCCTGGACGGCTCCAACCATCTTCATGTCGCCATTTGCTATTAACAATGACTCCATCAAGTTAGAATGACCCGCCTTCGGCCCTTCGGCACCCATGTGAAAACAGTCTTTATCTTATCGTAATAAAATGTAGAACCGGCAGCTGGGCTCTTCGCCCAGTCATTTTGGTCCCCATAAGTAAGATTCCTCAAGCAAAGAGATTTTTCAAACTGCTCTTGGGCCCAAGCCTGCGACATGGGCATGAGCAATTCCGGCTCGGTCATTCTATTCGGCCCGATCAAATGATAAACCAGGTAAGAGTATCGGTATCTATATCATCTTAGCTTGGACATCGGTTCAAATATCATAAATGCTGGTATCTTGAGACTGAGAGTAAAGTTGGAATTTTAGAATTTACGTCAAAAATTGATTGGAAACGTTTATTAACTCTATACGAAGTATTACTTGCTTTGTAATGAATTAGGACCGAAAAATACGGACTCATTTACAGTAGCACAAGCTATAGCTACAGTATCATGATTACACAGTGAATTAGCGTTAAAATCTGTCAAGTGACACACTCGATGGTAAATCCCACGTCAAAATCAAGCTCTCAATAAAATCACAACAATCGAGACTAGTAGTAGTGAGCTAAGCAAAAGCACACCTCTTTGTTCCACAGAAAAATACGCTTCATTAGTTCCTTCGAGTTGGATTCTAGCAATTGTCTACCTATTTCGTCATGGAAATATGCTTGAAGTTCATATGCACGTGCCGTGATGTAGGCTCCAGCTATTTTCTAGCATGTTTCAATCAAGCTACTGGCTGCGGTGTTTCGAAACTCAGTATAGATTTTACGGATCAACACCGAAGTCATACCTTATTGGCCCTTGATTAAACTGGCCCTTAAGGGGGCAGGGTGTTCATGGCCAAAATGGAGTTTTTGGCTAGAAATGATAGAGGAGCATCGATGCTACCAGAAAAACTTCCCTACCACCCAGAGTATCTCATTAACCGTTTACATCCTCCATGTTGTTTCTAGGCATGGTCAGCCTCGATATTCAATAATTTACTCGCAGTATAGCTGTATATACCCTTATTCGCATAGTGAGAAGGGTTTTAAGCGATCATCTCGAAAACGGTACAATCCAAAGTCTTATCTATAAAGGTGTATGGGTATATGACAAACATAAAATAAATTCTGAATATCAATTTTCTAAGCCAACGATCAGAGTGGAGATAGCAACTTCTATGATCCTCGCTGAATGTTACCATTGTGAGTTTGAATTTTGAACATTTAGGTTTTTGGCTGTTGCTGATCTTCCTATCTCAAAAGGAAGCCGATATATTCCATCTTGAAATTGTTCTCCAAAGAATTTTTGGACAACTTTTTAGCTGATTCTTGGGTCTTTGGGCTGCCCATAAATTTAGAAACTATGAATGGAATATATACAAGAGAACAGCTCAACAAAGCAACAAAGCAACAATAATTTCTTTGTTCATTTGACCATTTGTTATTCCAAATTCACAGTTATAAGTTTAAAGTTAATTAATAAGTAGATTGATTACCCTAACACAGCGAACGAGTCCACATCAAATAGGTAACAATCTCCGGTGTTTCAATGAAATAAAAGGAGTTAAAAAGTAAAAACTAAAAAGACCTTTAGGCCATTCAATCATTATCATGAAGCATCTGCCGTCATAGCAACACGTGACACAGTCACTACATTCATTCAGTTAACTGTAAACTCTTACTGCTCGCACCAATCAGGAACAATCAAAAGTCTCACTAAAATGACTGCTTCAATGAACAAAATCTAAAATGATTATAATGGAAATTATAAGATGCCACGCAACCAACCCGTAGCAATAACTACACGCGTGACTTTGTAGGTATACCTAACCCTGACTGGTCTAATGAACTTTAAAGAGAGCCTCAAGTTCAAAGAGAGCTTCAAAGAACTCATTTCATTAAGTTATAAATTGCAATTGTTACTAAAAACAAAAAATTAAATAACGGGTTACAGGTTCATCTGATTGACATCTTGATATGTATTAAAATAACTATGGCGTATGGGCTCTTGGAACCGTGGTAAGAAATAGCCATGACTGCACCACATAGGTGATTAGTGATCAAATGATTGGTTATATAAATCGCGTGATAAAGGGACAGTACTTATGTAAATAAATTCATCCAATGTACGCCCAGATCGAGGCGTTGCCGTGGCAGTAGCACCACCGATGGGCTGGTGGTTAATGTTATGTAATGTGTGAAATCTTGAGCTCTATGATAAAACGATGAAGAACTATTGCTGGACTTGCTAGAGCGTAAACGCAGCTCACAATTATTATTTTACTGAGTGAAGTTGCGTGGATGAACTTTCAAAAACCATAAGGTGTCATGGAAGAACTTCGATGAACCATCGTCAGAAGATAATCAAAAGCTGGAACAGTTCAATAAGAAGGGTGTGTTAAGTTGCTGACACTAAAATAGCGCTATATCGTGTTGAAAAGTTTCTAAGTAGCAGTCATATACGGCTCTTGTTTTAACATCCCACGAATGTTCACTTGTCATTGCAAAGGCAACATGCACCAATAGAGCAATAGGTACGTGCTTTACACTTATTACTTTCCATTGAAAGTTGTGTTATTTCGTGGTTATTATCCAATCCTAAAAGTCTATAACTGTAATAAAATGACATTGGTTCAAGTTTAAAAGTTGAAAGGTTTTATATTGAACGTTGAAAGGCAGTCAAATATATCATTTATTATCTAAGTAGCTTTTTTTTAAATAAAAGGTTAGGTGGAATAGTGCCGAGTCACGCGAACGATATTTGCGTTATTAAAAATAAAATATGCACAAAATTATTATTCGATGCCTGAGAGAAATAAAACTCATATCAGAGAAATAAAACTCATATCATAGCGTTCTGATTCAATTTGGAGAATTGAGAAGGACAGTAAGGGTTCACCAGGGGGTTATTAAGGGCTCACCAAGGGGTCAGTAGGGTTCACCAAGGAGTCAGTAGGTGTTCACCACGTGGTCAGTAGGGGTCATTGGTTTACTTTCATACGGACCAAATTTTACTCAAAACAGGAACAGAGTAGGAAGAATTGCACCTGTTGCCTCTATTTTCTGGTTCGAAATTTACCTCCCCAGTGCTCGATACTAAAATATTGCTGCGCTTTTCCTCAACGAAAGCGGCGAAAATTAGCTCACACGTGCCGAACCAAGTTGTTTCTAGTACATGATGATCCAAGTCTCTTCAATCTTGACCATTTCATTCATTTTCAAAATTGTTCCCTCAGAATCTCAATGCTCATTCGTTAACGTTTTAGTTTACAGTTGCTCTGATTTCACCATCAGTACTCACTTCGAAATCAATGAAAAGTGATCATGGGATTGATTTTTTTGCAATTGATTTTCGAACAGATGAAGTAAGGATAGCATATATTATGCAATATGCTTCTTTTCTAAGAGAGGATTTGAAGAACATTGCACCCTGCCCTACATTTTCTGTAAGAGCTGCATTAATTTGAGTTAGTGTTTTGGAGGAGCAGTGTGCCAAACAACGACAGACCGACGACCGAATTTGGTCGCGCGCAGCACCAGAACATGTTTAAGATTTAAATAACAGTGCGTGTAACGGTACAGCATACAACCCTGATTATAATCACCATCTCTGGTCATTGAAGACACAGGGGCCAACATTGCATAATAAAGGGTCTCTTAATTGAGAATTCATTATGCGTATACTATCATATTTGGTGTTTTGTTATTCAATCTCAGTTACTGTTAGCCTCCCTGACTGCGGGAAGGGGCTAAGACGGGGTTGAGACGGGTCTGCAGTACACAGTTGACTGTGGGAATTGCCACTGAACCATAAAAGTCAAAACCGGTCAAGAGAAATTCTAAGATAGACTTGGTCAGAGCGGTTATGAATCATCTCTGCAAAACCTTCCAATGTTCCAATCTTTTAATAGCCTTTTTGCGAAACAAATAAATGCGATTGGATTTGGGGAGGAAAAATTCACTTCATTCCGAGTAAATTAGTTTGCGCTATTGAAGTAACAATATGATCATTATTGATAGTATGCAACTGTTGATAGCTCTTGATCGTATCTGATAGATCTATTGACACCATGGGCATTGGGCAGAATACTATCAGGATACACCACGTAAGCATAACACCTACAGAATGCGGACTTAAGTGATTGATCAAGGTTACGCTAGGTGAGCACCAACCAACAATAGCACAGCCATAGCTCTTCTGATGTCGGACAATGGAAGCCATATTACTACACCTCATCATAACAAATAGCAATATCACCAATAATATACGGCGGTAGGCTAAACCAATGTAACATCAAGCCAACTTCTTCCAGCGAATCTGAAGTTATTAATTATATCATTTAGGTCGCGATAATATATGCAACCCGTAAGATTATATTATTAGGGTGCACGTTTTTAATTGAGCGTGCATGAAGAAAATGCCATTGAAATAAGCCTGGTGAAATATCCGAATATAAAAAGACGTCATTATCATTGTCATAAAGTAGTAAGTCGTGGACGTTGATCGGCAGTTCCATCAATAAGCGATGGAGCGCACAAAATAACTAATAAAACGTAAGAACTAATCAGTAAGCTGATGATGATTGAAGGTGGTGCAGTGTGAGCGGCCGGCAGAGGCCAGGAGACGCAGTGTACATTTTAATCTTTTATTATAATCAACTGACTGGACCGTGTGTCTGGTTATCTTCACAGGTCATGCGAGCAGCTAACAACGTTGTCACAGAATTTAGTGAATTACTCTCAAGAGTTGATAGCCTGGTAGATTTTAAATCAGCCAAGTCTATAACCTAATTGTTATAACAAAGTATCACCTTCTCACTTTGAGACAGGAGCATGTAACCAGTAACGTGTAGCAACGTTGTCACAGAATTTAACAAATGATTTGACAACGTTACTAGCTCGCATACAATACCACTCTGGACTTAAAATGAGGTAATGTGCTCGGCAGATTTAAAATGGCACAGGTTATTACTGAGTTAATTGAACTCACTCTTTACTTCTTTATACTTTAATAGCCCGCGACCCATTTCAAATCCACCAAGTTTATCACCTTATTGCATGTACTAAATATCATCTCCTCCGTTTGAGAGACGTGCACGTAACGCCCGTGCTGTGTGAGGGCGTTGCACGCTGCAGGTTGTCAAATACGTGCAAAAATCATGATAATGTACGGCGTATTGGCTCCTGGAGAAAATGCGCGTTTTTTTCAAAAGTACGTGACAAGAAATGGCAACAGGTCTAAATATGGGTTGTTAAATACGTGAAAAAGTACGCGCGCAGTGCGCTCCGAATAAAAGTTTGATATACTTATAGTTATCATTTAGAGTGATAAAGTGAGGTATCATTGAAAAGTAACATTGAGAAGTATTATTGTCAGAGTTACGTTTAACATCGGACCTAGGGAACCGAGGAACCGAGGAATTTGTTTGAGGATGCGAGGGCATTATCAGACATCATAACGTCCGGAGAGTATTGTAAAGTACGTCTGTGACAGACATTCTGCTAATCACGGAGCTGTTGTTGAAATGTTCAGACAGAAACATCCAGACTCGGCGAGTTGACAAATAGTTAGATCATTCTTTCTCGACAATTAGCATAATTGCGAACGATTGAACTATCAGCTTGAATGAGTGATTTAGTTGTTTATAAAGTTAGAATCAGACAATTTAAGGTCTCCTTGCTTACGAGCATAAGGCACGTTTCAGCCCTTCACAGAAAATTAGCTGGTATAACTATGTCGCCACGACTAATTTACGACAATATAGTTAAGACTTTATGGTTTCTTGAGCAGTCGAGTTTACTGGGATGTGCTAAGAATGATACCGAACATTGGAAATTGCATATTATCTATCAGGCAGAACCATTACAGTCAACCAGAACAGTTCTGCCGATGAACTGATTGTTAACTGATAAACAATACTAGATGCTAGACACTGGCAGGCCCACGTAGCGAGTATTTGAGCTGCTGATCTCGTAGCCCGCGTACTGCACGATAAATCAGTTAATATATTTTCAAAGGACGTACACTTGCATCGAGCTTTGAATAAAACTATATATATATCACAGCTGAAACCATGTTGGGGTATATAGTCCCTGCACCCACGCACAACCTCCACAATAAACTGACATCATTATAACAGCTCAAAGTGGAGCAATCACTGACGTGTCCACGCGTAGTGTGCCCGCAGTATTTACAGCTCGGACAGTGCACGTGAACAGTACTTGAAATGAACTGAACGTTAATGAGTATTGCGTAACGTACGCGAGTCCCCCCGTAGTTTGAGCTCAAGTTAAAGGATCAGCACCGCCTCTCACATAGTACTTGCACTGTATACTTTTCTATATTGGACAATATGGATTGCAATATCCAGCGGACAACTTACACAGTGCTACAGTGCACACACGGGCAACACATATATTCGTGCTATCGAACTTCGAGATTTTATACATTTTGGTAGAAAGTGGGAAGGGCTTGTCGAACTTTTAGTTTTGAAGTCAATTTGAGCTTAAAATTTTTCGTCAACATCTAGAAAGGTCGAACAATCGCGAACGCAGGACCATACTGTGGCCGTGAAGATTTTAACGCGCGCACGTGCACGTGCAAAACATCTCTGCTGAACTGATTGTTTGGCGTTTAAATTTAGTCGGAAAAGAGTTACTGACGATTACTCTCGTCGGTCAGCGTCCTAATGAGGTCTGATAAATATAACAGGTTAAATTTATCAGTAAAGAACACCTAATCTAATAGCGACTCTTTTTCGAGGATCCAATCCGTGAAATCAGCAGATTAAAAAAAGAAAGGGGTAGCATCAATTTTAATGCTCAAATTTTAGTAATCCGGTAGGATTATGAAGTATTGAAATAGATCGCTTAAATTTGAAAGGAAATAGTTGGAGAGCAAACATTGCGCAACCTTCTGCCTTATAAGCATATTAAATCGAATGAAATTCAAATACTTAAATAGCCTTAAATCTTTGAATTTCTCTGCAGTAGCAGCATAAAAAGTTGAAATTGGCATTATGAGAACCTAAGCTTTCAAGAATTGAATCCTTCAAAAGTTCCTCAACCATGTTACTTGTGAGCGAAGACAAAATAAATCACGTTTCGTCGGGAAAGCTTGACTTAGTTAGAAATTTAATGAGACCCGTTATTTTCGCTTATATTTTCGAACATCGATCATCAACATATAACGCTAATGAGAGGAAATAAACAAAACAGTCAATAAAAACAAACCAATGAAAGGACACGTTAACACGGTTCGTTATTAATTTTCTGAAAGATGGTCTCAGAGAACCCCTAACTAAGTAACTACAGTCATTAAAGTAATGAGCAGCGGCCACCTTGCACTGCTCCTCCTACTAATTACGTTATTTATTTGCCCATTATAAACGAATCCTCCTTTCCTGAGGAGAGCAGTTTACTATTATCGGTGACATATTAGCAAATACCCGGATCGTGTCTCGGAAATTTTCTTGCGCAAAAGGTAATGGCAGATTGACCAATGACGAATCTGCACACAAGCTGACGGTCAATGCATCTGCAGGAAGATTTTAGAACTTGTGGTAGGTGGACTATAATAGTACGCCCTAATACTCTTATACACCGTCGATAGTGGTCTCTCAGAAAATGGTATAACGGCAATTCTTTTGCGTAAAGCTTTCAGTGCTCTTAGAGATCCAATCAATTCATTGTCTAGTGTCCATTTGTCTACTGTCCTTCAGTATTTGATGGGAGGATATGTTAAACATTACAGCACAGACACAGAGTGGGCTAACGGAATGTAGAGCAGGAACTGTAGAATTTATCATTTATGGGAATCAGCTAAATTCTTAGAATCATGGTGCGTGAATAAGTCTGCTCATTGATTTATCATTAAATGGTAACTTGGTTCAACAGATCATTTGACAGACTAACCAATCAGTGCCATTTATAGGTGATTAATGATAATCAATATCCAATGGCTATTAAGGGGAGTCCAAGGTCGTTTTTCGGGTTTTTGTTGTTTCTGATAGAGGAGAACACCAGCTACCAGTTGGTTTTCACCCATGAAAAAATATTGTTCCTAGCCGAAGTTATGAATTTTTCCAATCGCGATTTCGCCTGTAATAACAGTGCGCGCGCAAACTTCTAACACGATTTGCCGAAAATCATCATTCAAATCTATCTTCTCCTACAGATTTTGAGCAAAAACCCTTGAAACTTGGTAATTATGTTCTAGGGCATAAAAAACTTTTGATTGGTCAGATTTTTGATTTTTGATTTTTGATTTAGGCCTTAGAAGTGAAAATATGGGCTTTTGAAAGTTGAAAATCGTCATTTTGACCATATTCTGGACCGGAGAAAACTTTGAAAATTCATATTTTAATATTAATATCTATTAATAGTACTTGTAGGTGTGCAATGAGTTTTAATGTAGCGTAGAATGAACAGGTTACAACAAACCGTTTTGATACCAGACAAGATTTTGTAGGGTGAGAATTGACAACTGCATAAACGGGAGTTGACATGTTCGACGAAGCTGTTTATACCTTTAAATTAAGATAAGTAAGCGACTTTCATCGCATAAGGACCATCAATCACCATAATTTGATTTTGGATGTGCAAGATAACGACGCTTTAAGAAGAAACTTGTTCCAATTCACCACGCACAATGTCAGAAAGTGGTGAATGAAAATCAAACATAAACGCCGTGAGTGTACTAAGTGCAAATCCACGAACGCTAGTGTCAATTGTTTTTGTGCGTGGTACATGATATATCGATGGCTACCGCCTACCTCCAAATAATGGGGCGCGTTGTAATGATATTTACCACGGCCGTGGGATTGATTTTTCAGACTTAACAAACTTCATATTACAATCAAATTTGAGACCTGAAGATTTCGTAGGATTGATTTTCAGTAAGAACTCCATAGTTCATCCTGTACCAATGTAACCGAATCAAAAGATATTTAATTAATTTATTAACCACTCTTATCATTGCGTTTTCGGTTCTCATTCAACGACCCGACCCGTGAAATCGGATTATATAATTATCATAATTTACTAACTTATATATGTACATTTTAATAATATTTCCGAAGAGCGGCCAGAACATTGAACAATAGTTTGTCCATTTTATCAATAATTAACATGTATAGTAATTACTTAATTAACATTAGCTGTTAGCATTGAGCATGTTCCAACGCCTCATGAATCCTCTTTCGTGCATGTCGTAATTTTAGAGTTGGTATTATAATAAAATTAAACCATTAAACCGTTTGGACAAAGTATTTAGTTTCGTGTTGGACGTTCAATGCTGTTGACTATAATGGTCACGTTGCTGAACAAAATTTTATAGTGGTTTGGGGCTTTTATGGAGTGATAATTGGATATTTCGTACCTATAATGATTGCATCGGGTAACGTGTTACTACTACTTTTAGCACGTTACCAAAATGACAAACCATAAAAAGCATAAAATTAAGAAAGTGCAGACAAATCAAATATATGATAGCATGATGGCCAGCAATCGTAGAATAACTAGCAGAATATCAAGATGTTATTCTTGGAAATGAAGCAATGGTTCTTTTATGGCTTAATGGTAGATAAAAAAGTTAGCCAAAGGGCAGGGAGTAAATTTATCGATGAGAAAATGAGAGGAGAGAGGGGAAGGGAGGTCAATTTTCGTTAAAATCAGAACATCAGTAAGTGCAGACATGGTGGTTATGATATTGGAAATGTTGATAAAATTAAAAAAGACAAAAACAAATAGCAATTCAAATATAATACCTACATTAAAACTGTTATCTTATCAACTGTCAGCTTCTGTTTAACATGAATTAAAGCACTAACTCAAAGATTAAACTCACAGGATGAAGTTGCGACTTGCGTCTGACTTAGGTACATAGATAGCTAGGGCACGCTGTGACTTCTAAAGCATCCACTGATTTAGTGAATAAAATAACGTTATCATTAGGACATAGAAACAGGCAAGTAATTGGACTAGAAAGTAGAAGACGTCTTGAACGAATGGCTTGTGTTGAATTGAATGTTATTGACTATAATTGTGAAGCCATTGATTAGAGGATTAGGCCATAGCCATCACCTCAACTCATAAAATTGTGTAGCGACTTGAGTATTGTCTATTGAAAGCTGCCAGAGGCTAGCTCTCAGCTGGTAGAAAAGGCTTTTTTCTTATAGGATTATTCAGCAAGTATTCTCAATAATGATTTAGATAGGAACAACAACTTGGAAAATTCAAATTTCCATTGGGTGGCAGGCGCAGCATATTATGTCACGTTAAGTAAATTAATCTTTCAATTACCCACTTACCCAACTTCAGGAAACGCAAATCACAATTGAAGAGAAATTTATGGCGGTGAAACTGGCAATGATGACGTTTTCAAGACGATGTAGACGATAATATATACTCAATCGATCGATCACGCATCACTTATGCGCGCATTCGTAGAACAGACGCGCGCCGCGCGCGCCCTGAATGTCACAGTAGATCTGAAAAAAGATCCTTACTCCTATCTTACGTTTTATATCAGCTAGTAGTTTAGTAACTTTACGTAAGGCGCGAATTTCCCGCCAAACTGATAATACATCTATAATAAGTCTTGTCAATTCGTTACTTGGAAGCGTTACCACAGTAGTTCTTGAAGAGTCTCCTAGAGTTGTATTCAACGGATCGCTTGCATTCCTCCAAACTACGCGGGGAGGGCGTCGTTCTGGGCGTCTGAAATGAGTCAAACTTGAAAATGTCAACTGAGCAGTATAGCAGTATTTTTAACCAGTTCCTGGCCTTTTAAGCTCCTAAGTCCTGGCCTATGTAATTGTAATTATTTCAGATATCAATAACCTAATCAGAAGTAATTATCAAGAGGGTGAGGGGCAGATTGCTGGAGGTTTACTGTCAGATTACTGAGAGGTCAATGTTATGTTATTGAGGGGGCAGGGGCCAAAATCACTGTATCCACATTCAACTTTTCAATGAAAAACAATCATAAATAGCTAATAGGTAAAACCAAAACAATCTAACTTCCCACGGCTCCCCCATACCTGGACTATGGCAGGAAGGAGAGTTACCTTACCTGGAATATGGCAGGAGGGGGAGTTATCTTGCTGCCCAAGACCTGAGCGAATGTGTTGTTGTAGAGGGGTTTACCAGGGGACTCCAGCGTCTTCCTACCGGGGGAGGGACGGGGTCTGGAGGCTGTCTCGGGGGTTTCCAGGAAGGGGAGCGGGGCGCCATCCCGGGGGGAGGGACCCCCGTGGGATCTGTGGGAGGATCCAGGGGGTCTGTTTTCTTTGGCTTGACTGCAGGAAAAAGACGGTCATTGATTGTTCTGTAGTTGAATCTAAACACTTAGAAAATGAAGATTAGAAATGCTCCTGTTTTCCAAATGCGAAAATTAAACATTATTAAGTTATTACATTCTTTGCTACTTTATTGTCATAACATCAATTAAGTAATCACAAGTCTCCGAGATGTCTGCAGATGGATTGTTTCAGGCCACCCACTTCATATAGTTTTGTGATATATTTCAACTCACTGCCAGTTGTACAATTGACTAATTGACTTAAGTACTGAACTCACAAAACAGTGTCAAATTGTCGTGCACAGCTGCGTGTCAAATAAAATTGTAGCTTCTCAGTTTCATGACTCGGTATCACATAATATTTCCATCTCACAACAATTGATTGCTTTTGTTATTTTGTATTTTTTGTCAAAACATGCGTTCTCTTGTCAAGTAAATTACCAACTGACAAGAAATGCTAAATTCATTGCCTTATTGGCCCTTTTTAACCGACCCTTAGGGATAAAAACGACTTTGTAATTTTAGGGCCTTTTGATAGTTTGATCATTCATCATTAAAATCAATCTTCTGGTACTCGCTTGAAAAACTTTGGTTCAAGGGGTGAGTTAAAATACCAAATGGTTCAAAAATGTCTCACTTTTTGTCCAACTAGGGCTTGGTTAAAAACTTCAGGACCAATCGGTGATCCAATAATATTTACTGCCCTGTGCTCATCTTTTAAACTTTCTTTGCAAATAAATGAAGACCAAGCAATAGTGGCCAAACACCTCATATTGGTGAAATACTAAGGAAAGAATTAAGAAGCCCGTACTCCATCTTACACAGTACTATACCAGTACACACCATCTCTTGCCCACAATAATTGTGAAGTGTAACACACAAAGTCACTTCACACAGTTTAAACAGCAAACTCAAACAATAAATTCAGTTCATTCTTTAAAACGATTGTGGGAGAATCGGCGAGAAAAGTATTATATCTGGTTTGTTCACTAGAACAAAGACTCTCGAGTCTTGCTTTCTCGTACTTTTAATATTCCGATCTATAATAACTGGTGGTAGTATTCTCTGATAATTTAGTGAATGTTTACTTTGATAATGATACTATATATTATGTGAATCGTGTGTTTATCTATCGAAAACATGATAGTTTCACTTTGAAGTAAGTTTTAACTAACCACTATTCATAATATGATCATAGAGCTTGATGATATCAAACATCTCATGGCTATATCATAGTAACCGATATATTTGTAAACTTATTTAGGAGCTCGGGAATGCAACAAAATGATGAAGTCATAGAACATGATTCAGCTGTCTCACTTTTAATCTATCATTTAGGCGAATTTAAGAGTTTTTGTAGAAACAGAACTATGATTCATAACATTCAACAGTGTGTTATAACTTTATAACAGCTCGCGGAATTAAACGTTTAAAAGTTTTTTATAAACAAAATTTTTACTTTAAAAACTTATACTAAGAAGACGTATGTTTCCACCATGAATTGCAAGAGTTCGAATGCTTGTTGCAAGCCAAGGAATCCTGCCACTGCACTGTGCAAACTCCTTTTTAAGTTTATACATGTAACATACTTTAATAACTCACCTAAGTACTAATATAAATTCACCTCGTCATCGTATGTTACTATATCATATCTATTGGATGATGTATTATTATTAAATATCGATGTAACTCTATAATGCGCGCTTGACAACGGTTGTTTGCAAAATTTGCATGCTTATTGTACAGTAATTATTGTGTGTCTCTCGGTGTTTCGTCAAGCTTACGAAACTTGTTATAGATTTCAATATATATGCTAAATCCTGCGATCTTAAGCAGTTGCAAGTCTGAGTTTCTGTCGTTGTCGTCGTCAGTAAAAAATGAGTACATTACAATCCTAACAAATATTATTTTTTAACGGAGTTACTAAAGCATCTTGGATTATATTCATTTTAATTAAATAGCTTGACTCGATACGTTGCTTTTTTCAAAATATATGCGTTTTTCCGTAAACACAGCACAGATAGGCGTGCACGATATGTCTGCAAAATATCCGATTTATGTCTGTAGCATAATATCCGGTCGGCATAACTATACTTGCACTGAACAAGAGAGCTACTATTTTAGCACTTCAGAAATCAAATCTGTGCTCTCAATCTGAATTCTTCGCGGACTTGGAAACCGACGAAGACTTTGAAACTTTCGGAATCAATCAGCGACACAAGTCCAAATTCTAAAATGACAGAGACCAGACAGTAGTCGCTTTTAAATGCCATCCATCCAACTACCCTCAGACCTTAACCATCTTAAAACCTGTTATCGTAATATTCACTTCCTACCGAAATAGTTCTGTCGAACTCCGTCAAGTCGATCCCACTCAAAATCTCATACTTAAAAGTTTGTAATTTCTAGGACAATTCTGATTTCTGCGAGGATTACCTTGACTTTCGGCTGAACTTTAAATATAAACAGTTAAATTATTGAACGACCACTTCAGTATAAGGAGCTTAGATTAAACTATTAAAGTATTAACTGATGACCAACGCTCAAAGTGATTCATAACTTGAATTCGAGGTAGCTATTTATCTTGCATTATTCTCCTCCCATGAAAGTTGCATAATGAACTCAGCGCGCCTTGTTCATTATCCAATTTATAAAGTCTCGGCTTCTCCTCTCGATCACGTAAATTGTTGTATATACGGTCACCACTTTGCCATGTAACACTTTAGTTTAGAGTCACCACTTTCGACATAGAACCGATAATAATTAATGTCCATCTTGTCCTATATAATGTTTATGTGGGGGCCCTTTATAGGTGATGGTTAAGCTGTTCAAGTGTTTAACGGTGAATCGTTTCAATGACGCTGATCTAAGGTCTTGACATAGATAGGGCAATCTCCGCTGGGCTCGAAACTCAACACTTCCACTTCAACCGTGGTATGAGACCGACATCTTAAATACTACCTGCATTTTATTATGTGACAAATGGCGGATTTTAAGTTTAATGGCTACTCTACCGCAAGCCGCCACAAGAAGTTTGGTTGATGTTTCAAAATTAACTCGTAATGCCAAATGCACAGTTCAAAGACAACAATTTGCTCACTGAAATTTTCAGATTTATACCGAGCAAATTTATATTCAGCAAGTTTTGATCAAATGAATAGGCCCAATTCAGTTTCAACTCACAACACCCATCCCTCAACATTCAATCTAACTCTAAACACCCCTCCCCTAACATTCAGTCTAACTCTAAACACCCCTCTGCCTAAAATTCAATCTAACTCTAAAAACCCCTCCCCTAACATTCAATCTAACTCTAAACACCCCTCTCCTTAACATTCAGTCTAACTCTAAACACCCCTCCCTATTCCCTAACATCCCTCCTTCTTTTTTGAGCATGGACTCGTGTAGTTTAGCGGACTCAATAGACCTAGAGACACGGGCGGTAACAGCAGAGTGCCAACTTCCCCACCTCATCAAGAACGAAACAGTCGTTGACTTCAGAGACCAGGCCTTCCAATGGGTCAAGAAGTACCTCGGAGGGCCCTGGGCCCGGGCCGAAATGAAGCACTTCCGTTGTAAGGGAATGAGGGGGATCTGACCAACTACTTGTACACGTGTAAGTTGGTACTCTGGGACGGAGAAAACGACGGATTGAAAGTCCTTGAAGACAGAGAAGGACTACCCGACCAAGGTTACGCTAAAAGTGTACGGAGAGATAGACACGTACGTGGGTTTCAACAAAGTGGAGATGATGACGCTCAACGTGATCCTCGCGGAACGGCACTACGTTCCCAAAATCCACGCTATTTTCCCGGACGGACGCTTTGAGGAGTACGAGAAATCCCGGCAACTGCGGGCAGGGGAGCTTAGGAAAACGGAAGCGACGAATCACCTGGCGGACTACCTGGCGGAATACCACAAGATGGTGATGCCATTTGGGAAGACAGCAGGACGGTTAGAAGAGACTCTGGAGCACTACCATGCCATGGCCCTGTCAGTACAGTTCGAAGAGGAGGGCAAAGCTAAGATCCTGAAGAAGATAGTCCGGTACAATATCTACGAGGAGCTGGAAACCCTGAAGGAGATCTGCTTCCCCTGCCACGATCTCGTGGTGTTTTGTCACAATAACTTGGGGGAGGGAAACTTGCTGCTGACAGGCAGCAAGGACGACCGACGCATGCAGGTCGTAGGGTGCGATATGAGTTCCTACAACTACCGGTCCTACGATTTCGGGAGTTTCTTCGCGTCCATGGAGTTTGACTTTCGGAAGCCCCTCCTACCCCTACTTCACGCGAGACAGGTCAAACATCCCGACGGAGGACAAGAGAAGGGAGATGATCACACGGTATGTCCGGCGACTGGACCTCCCGGTGGCCCAGCAGAAGGTCACGGAGGAAAAGCTCATGGAGTACTCCCAGAAGTTCATCTTGGCAGCCCACTTCCTGAGGGGCTGCTGGGGCATTGTCCAGGCTCACGTCTCAGAGCTGGAATTCGGGTATTTGCAATACGCTCTAGCGTGCTTCCAGGCGTACTTTGAGCATAAGATCCTCAATGACTTGTAGACGTGCACCATTCATCGATCAGAAACGTTAAGATGTATGCTATAGTTGAGCTCGAGCACACATACCAGAGCGGAGCGTTTTAATCAGACTTTTATTAACTTGGCGATGAAGATAAATTCAAGTGTCGTGTTGGTATGCAGATGTTTGGGGAAAGTAGGATGATGTGCATAACATCCATAACATTATGCAAATTTAACATCCTGCATTCATTAAATTTACTCGTCTCACAACAATAACAACATTGTGATGATGATGTTGTTAGAAATATGGTTGGAATGGAAATATGAATTTTCGATATTGCCAAGTAGCTGTATATAGAAGTTATGATTTAAATTTGAATCTTACGAGATTTGCATTTTGAGTTGCTTGTTCTCTGCAGTAAGTCGTTGTACCTCCTGTTGTAATTTGGTCAAACCAACTTGACTTTTCTTGATGTTCTGGAGTCTGTATGCTGAAATTAAATGGTTTGAAATTCAAACTTGAATCAAATATAAAATTACAAATATTAGATTTCCCAACTTTGAATCAAATTAAATTGAAGAATTCAAGATTGAACAGGTAACAGAGGCATGACACATTGACACAGTGTTTAAATAGCTAAATATCATGTCCAGTTGGGCACGGTTATAATCAGTTTGATTATCGTAAATATTTCGCTTATGGTTCAAACATGAAACAGAGTTGTGATGACATCATTATCACACCTCAAACTGGTAAGTTTATGGGCTGTTAGTTTTCATTTAGCTAATTGCGGCGAGCATGATTGATGTTATTGGCTATTCACGGGTGGAACGACAGACCAGTGACTCAAATACCCCCAGTAATGAAAGCAGACGCAAAATGGCAGATCATTAAGGATTTTCCATAATTCGATGACATCATTATACATAATTACAATAGATTGTATTTGCACACACAATCTAGCTGCAGCAAGTTCGATTTCTTGGATAAATTATTAAGAGGACCGTTGGGGGCCAAGGTCAACTTCCGATAATTCTTTGATTCTGATGCTGATACTCTGATAGGGCAGAACACAGCTTTCAGTGGATTTTTTATCGCATGTGAAAAAATCTTCAGACCGTATCGAATAAATTTCAATCAAAAAACTTAATTTGGTGGTTAATGCACGGTAAAAGGCGTGTCAAAGGTCCATTGATCGTTGCCTTTTAAAATCATGCAAATCAGTGAGTATACGCAGACTTGTATTAAATAGATACGTGTGATTGATCAAAATATGTATCCGAATTTGTATGATAACCATTAATAGTATCAATGACAGTTATTTAACTATTTCAATTTGACCATTTAAGAGCTCCATTGAACCAGCTAGCGCTGAGAATCAAATTGCCATAGAGATTTGACAAGTAAGGTGGCTTGTCATTTAACTGGCATTTTAATCCAGAGAACTTGTTGCCCTGACAAGCAGCACCACGTTCGCTGACAAATTCATACTTTCATGTCGTAATGAATTACGAAACATTGACTGGTGTTCGAATATTTAAACATGCTGAATACTTGAATGCTTCTGTAGTGTGCTTCCAGAGAAAGCGAGAATGACTTGTCAGAACCAAATCTTATCGCCGATCAGCCTCTAACATCAATCAGCGATATTAATTATCATCTGTGTTATCAATCATCCATTTTGCTCCAACAAATCACAACTTATCACCCATTAGTCGATCCTCCCTCGATCCTCCATAAAACAAAAGTACAAAGTTCTGGAGAAATCGCTATCATATAAATTACCTGTAAGGCGTTTTCGTTGCGTCTTCTGGAAGTCCAGAACTTTGAGAAGTTGCTTGTGCAACTTAGCCGCCACCTCCAGGGGATCCATGAAGAAGAGCTGGACATCGGGACTCATGTTAGGTTTGAGAGGGGTAATCATGCACTTGTTTTTACACACCTGAGCAGAGGTGAGGAGTAATCGATTGATCCGCTCGTAAACGCAATCAGAAAACTTCGTAATATAAGTCGTCCGATCGTGCAATATTTCATACAGAGAGGTCTCCATTGCAAATGATGTTTCAAACTGTGCGATATCTGTATAACTAAACACTAACCAGGCAAGGTAGATTAGGTGCATTGTAACATTTGTTACAGAAGATGTGTCCGCAGCTCGTTAACAGGAACTTGTACTCCTTGGAAGGCGGGGAAAGGTAGCACCCGTTACAGTGAACCCAGTCCATGTAGCACTTGTCACTCACGCGTCAGGGATAACGCGTCAGGGATCACGCGTTAGAAGGTCACGTGATAGAGAAAACCAAACTGGATTCGTCAAGTGCAGTGATTGGTAATTCGTTTACTGATGATGTGTACAATAACGTCGGACAGTGAGCAGGTCGTTCTTCAAGTGGTGTTGTCACGTTGGATCGCGGTACACTTCTTCATGTTCTGTCTCTGAATCGCTGTTACATCCTCAGTTAGTTAATTTAATATCTGTGGATGAAAAATCTAGAAAGATTTATCAATTTGATCAAAATATAGCATCCGGTATATACCAAGCAAATAGTGGAAGCAGCAACTTGCCAATACAAGGATGCCATTAAAAAGATCAAAGCAAAAACACATATTCTTCGTTATTCAATTTATTGTAAATTGATTCTGGACATAAATAATACACAAGATATCATCATATGAAAATAAGGTCAATAAACCAATGAAATTTAGTTCATGACATGAGTTTAATACAGTGAAATATCATTTGCATATATTTTAAATAACCATCTTCAGTATTAAATTTTAATGATTTAAAAAACATACGTTTCTTCCCCATTTTAATGATCATTTAGGTCAAGATTTCTCATATCGTCATTTATTTCCTCATTCTCTGCTTTATTCTGTTGCTCATCATCTGTCGAATCAGCCAATGACTCATCGATAGGAGTATGGTACCTGAGGTCAGTACCGAGCAAGTTGCTACTCCCATTGCTTTCGTTGCTTTGTACTTGCATCACTTCCAGGGTGTTGCTTTCAAACGATGCTGCGTTGCTTTTTAACGATGCGTTGCTCCGCGAGACATCATTCCACAGCCCAGTGTTGCTTTGAAACGATGAGTTGCTCTGTAACGCTGTGTCACTTTTCAGTGATTTATTGCTTAGCAATGCAGAGTTATTTGTGAAAGATGCATCACTCTGCGAATCTGTGTTGATGTTGGAAAGTAAGTTGCTTTGTACTTGCATCACTTCCAGGGTGTTGCTTTCATGCGAGGCTGTGTTTCTTTTTAATGATGCGTTGCTCTGTAACGCAGTGTCACTTTTCACTGACGAAGTGCTCTTCGCGTCAACGTTGCATGACGATGCCATTTCATTGAGCGATGTACTGCTCTTCAGAGATGTACTGCTCTGTAATACAATGTTGCTCCGCGAGACATCATTCCACAACCTAGTGTTGCTTTGAAACGATACATCGCCCTGCAAATCTGTGGAGGTCCTTGAAAATGCATTGCTCTGTACTTGTATCACTTCCGCAGCGTTTCTTTCAAACGATGCATTACCGTTCCATATAGTGTTGCTGTTATCAAGCAATGATGCGTTGTGTAATTGCAATGCTCTCTCGCTACCAAGCGCTGTGTCACTATCCGACGATGTGTCGTGTTCCGACACTTTGCAACTTTCCATGAGAAGAACACGTTCCTCTTCGCCATCAGACGAATCGTCGTCATCAGCGTCATCTACTTCACATGCTTTTTTAGTTGTTGTTTTGCAAAACGGACACTTTTCATGGGCGTCTAGCCAGCAAAATTTACAAAGCATGATGTCGAACCCTGAAAAATGGAAAAGTTGATATTCAAGAGGATTATGGTATCAAAGCCCAAAACAAAATGAACATGAAAGTTGTTTCAAAAACTCAATAGATCATTGCCAAAAGTATGAAAGCATGATAAATAATGTGTTCATATAGATATAAGAAGGGGTAATTTATTTTCAAGGTACAGGAGCGGCATCTCACCATTGGAGAGGCAGGAGCCGCAGATGTTGCCTTGCTCTTTGAAGGAACAAATAACGCACGTCATGGGGAATATCCGATGGAAAATCCTCTTAAAGATCGTTCTACGGGGCAAGAAGGCTTTTTTGTCTTCTATCTGAGTCAGGTTTTGAGGTTGATATTTCAAATTATTGTTTGCTGGACGGAGAAATATCGAAGTGCAGCAAGTATTTTAAAAGTTCAAATAGTAGAATGCAGTTATTCTCACCATCGTCTGGAAGAAGTCTATTCTGCGTTGTTTTAGGAACCTGTAAAGCCACTTGACTCTCTTCTGTTCCCTCTCGGGAAACTGCCAAGCACAAACCGCCCTCACGGCACGATTTGAGTAAACCTATAGTATACTCTATAGAATAGAATATTTTGACTTAAAATCAACTCAAATATTAAATAAATTTCACTTAAGTATATCCCTATACTATAATAGTGGACGGCAAGGAATTCGGGGAGAACTATAGAGGGGGGGTGTCACTGTCCCAATTGTCCCAAATTTTTCCCTGTCCCAATTTATTTATTTTTGAGTTTGGGACTGGTTTTTGGGACAACTGGGACATTTGGGACAATTGGGACAAACAAAAAGTTGAAAAAATGAGTCATTTTTCATTTTTTACATTGATACAAGTTTTTCTATCATTGACTCATTGACATGAAAGTTATATTCATACTACTATACTAAATACATATTTTGGTTGTGTTTGTTTGCTGTGGTTAAGTGTTCCCACGTCCCTAGCCAAAAAACACAACTTTTTGGGCTCCAGTTGTCTCTTTTGTTGCTTTTGTCCCAATTGTCCCAAATGTCCCATTTGTCCCAAATGTCCCATTTGTCCCAGTCTGCATTCACTTTTTTGAGTCCCATTTGTTCCATTTTCTCTGTCCCATTTGTCCCAATTGTCTCATTTGTCCCAAATGTTCCAATTGTCCCAGTCCACATTCACTTTTTTGAGTCCCATTTGTTCCATTTTTACTGTCCCATTTGTCCCAAATCACAAATGTCCCTTTCCCAATCCACTTTTTCTTGAGTTTGGGACAATTGGGACAGTGACACCCCCCCCCTATAGAGTGAGAAGAGCTTTTGATTTGTTCACTTTAAGTCTTTTGACTAGGTGGTAACACCACCAAAACCGTTGGACGGTTGGTCTAGTAACCCCCCGCTGGTTTGGATGTGATCAGCCCATTTTGTCTTTTTCAGGTTCCGTTGTCACATCCAAACCCGCGGGGGGTTACTAGACCAACCGTCCAACGGTTTTGGTGGTGATATTTTGACAGATGTATGTAGTTTGAACCCATGTTACTTGCCCAAAGGCAGTTTGGTCCCACGTTACTTGCCCTCACGTAGTCTGAACTCACGTAAATAGCCCACACGCTAGCCGAACCCACGTTACTTACCCTGATAAAGTCCAAAACTACGTTATTCTAACTTGAACTTACTAGAATTGATATATTTCTTAATTTCTACAAATCGTCCACGCGAACTCACGTGCTTAAATATAGCAACAAGATCTAATTTCACGTACATAAGTCGTATTTGAACTTATTTCAACGTAACCAAGTCGAAAATCCCGTGTAAATATCAATTTCTTCAAATCTCCTAATTTCTACGAAACGTCCGTGTGTACTCACGTGCTGAAATATGGCAACCAGATCTAATTTCACGTGCATTTGTCGTATTTAAACTCATTTCAACATAATCAAGTCGAAAATCCAGTGTAGACATCAATTTCTTTAAACCCCCTAATTTCTACAAAACGTCCGTGTGTACTCACGTGTTGAAGTATAGCATATGCATCTTATTTCATGTGCATTAGTCGTATTTGAACTCATTTCAACGTAATCAAGTCGAAAATCCCGTGTAAATATCAATTTCTTTAAATCCCCTAATTTCTACAAAACGTCCGCGTGAACTCACGTGCTCCACTAGTTCATCGTATATTTCCCATCCCTATTCACTGTGAGACATAGAAAAACCATTATCAGTAGACCATCGTATCACAGAATAGGATTACAGTACAATTTTTCGTCATAAACGTAATTTCAATCAATTTGCAGTTCAATTTTTAGAAGCCTCCCACGACAACAATCTTCGACCGATCGCCCTGAAACTCGTTTTATAGCTAAATCTTAAGGTTTTAAAAGCAGCATATCAAAGTAAAACATAATCCGATGAAAACTATTTGAGTTAGAGATGTCCAAAGTAGCGCAAAATAGCGTTCTATCGCAAAATACGCTATTTTAGTGGTTTTACGCGATTTTGATGACGTCATCACAGCACCCAAATAGGCTCAAACCAACTTCCAATATAGCCTATAAGACAATTCCACCTTAGTACAACATACTTTGACAGGTCTCATCTCAAGATAAGTTGCAGTTCTTGACACCTCACTCATTTAACTTTTGTCCTATAATTTGGAAATCGATTTTTCACCGAACCTTAGAAAATCGCGTATATCTCAATGAAAAATCGAGATAGCCCAATAATCCGTATGATTTTCTGAAAGCTCTTTAAATTTGCTAAAAATTATTCCGAAAAATCAGACCGCTATCTCCTTTCCTTCTTGGTGAAAAATGCGCTCGAAAGTAGCCTATTTTCGCTAAAAAAGAAACAAAATTTCGCTAAGTTGATGACGTCATAGTGACCTGAAAATGACGTCACCAGAACTTCTCTTATAGCCTATAACATTTTCCCATCTTAGATCAACAAAACCTGACCTCGATCATGGCTCTACCGTTTCCCGTTCTTGAGATCTCGGCTTTCCAAATTTGCTCCCAATTATCATGATATTATTATTATTAATCTTATACTATCACCCTGTGACACTCAAATCTCTAACTTATACCCCTGGCCAGTTTTCTTTTTACCGCGGGGGGTTACCGCCCTGGCCAGGGCGGGAACTGGTGCAAAGTAAACAAGGATGTTCTTTTATTCTCGTTAATAAAGCAGCGCAGTAAAGAAACCGTTGTGTATCTTGCACCAATATTTCTACCACAAAATATTTTAAAATATCTATAAGTATAATAATGACATTAAAATTCGAATAAATTACAATTATATAATATCGTCACCTCGAACACAGCAATGATCAAGATTAGGAAGATGAGACAAGCAATGTAATTGATGGTTGCTATGTTCGGCGGTAGAGCGTTAGGCAGACACTGATTGTTCTCCTGAAATCGATTATTTGATACTGTAGATAAATCCTAATTTGAGATAAAACTGGTTCATTAATTTCTATTCCGAATCCTATCTAAGTAACCTTGAATCTCCTTATCAACATCAAATCAAGAATAAATGAAGTACAAGACGATTAAACATCAATCAATAAAAGATAATTCATATTTAATAACCGTTTGATGGTAATCCAAAGTCTCAAACTGAATGAATGTTCATTGTTCAAGGATTGAAACAAGTTTTTCAATTGTTTACAATTATTTTTCGATTGCTGATAAAGAAACAGAAGAAAATCGGTAAAAATACTTCATAACAATTGGCGCATGCGAGGAGCATCGTTAATTAATGCTTTAATGGTTGTAAATCTCAAAACCATTTAATGCCCCCTTTCAGCGTGTAACTTCTTACCTGAATAAAAGTTAGATTGTTGTACTCGTTGACTTGCGGTATTGTGTCAAGAGCAGGTTTTGCCCACTTCCCACCCTTAGTCTCAAACTTTACTCCCACCCTTAAGTAAGTCTCGTAGATGGTGTACCCTGATCATGAGATATGGAAGTGATTCCAGATTAATTGATTATCAGCGGTAGTTTGAACTGCAACAAACAGACCTATGATAGTCTCTTAGACCGTATAATAGTCTCTTACCCTAATTTTTAAATGTAACCCTTGTATATGGGACTCTGGAGGGTGAGGGACTGTTAGCTTGATAGCTGGAAGTTTCAAAAGGCCGCGCACAAAAAACAGGCGAGAACTGGAATTGATTAGAATTTCTGTTACGTATTACTGTATAAGCAATACTGAAAAGGGGAAAATCTGTACCTAAAGTATGAGGGTAATTGAGATAATATAGTAACACCTAAAAACCTAAAGAAACCTGTTAATGTATCATCAATTCAGGTTTAAGTCCGATGGAATCAAGCAAACCTGTATCGGCTATATCCTCCAATATACCATACATCTGGAAGTCTAGGAAGATAATGAATATGAACATCAAGGAGAAGATTATCTGTTTAACCACAGCAATGATGGCAAGCTGAAGTTCCTCCCCCGACAAGCACTTCTGATTACCATGCCTTATCATTTGCTAGAAATAGGAGAAAAACTGTGTCAAAGAAAATAAGACTAGGTACTATCAATAAAAATCCCGTCCAATAAAACATGATTGCAAAAAGTTTCCAATTATCATAGTTTATAACAGTATATAATCGTCAATGTTCTAAGCCAGAAAAATCTATAGCAGCATACCTGCATGTAGATGGGCAGTGGGAAGACCCGATGTTCCTTGGGTAGACTGGCATCCAAATCTACCAAGCTTTTTGTCACAACATTGTTTAGATAAGAGTCTTTGGTGAGGTATTTGATCTGGGGGTAATTTTGTAAAAAAGAGGCAGATTTAAAAAATGATTTTGTTGATGATTCATCAAGAAAATGATGAAAGTGTGTAGACAAGAAGCTAAGAAACTTCATTTAATGGAAATGAACGAAAAGTAAATATTAACTGTTAGGGTATTAATTGAAGCACTTCGATAATATCAGAATGCGACGAAAAAAAAACTTTATTCTTCCTAAACATTTCCTTGAATATTAACACTATTTCCTGAAGTATTTCAGGCTTTGAAATGGGAGGATTCAATATACGATAGAAAAAGAATACCTGATGTATTATTGCATTGAAAAGTACACGTGCCAACAGAATGAACGAAATCCAACTCATTGCTGAAGACATAAATGCTCCAAACGATTTTACATTTTCTGTCGTCTTTGTAAACCTAAAATTGAGAATTTACTAATTTATTGATTATTCAGAGGATCAAATACCATATCCAGGAAAACTGAGATAGGTACCTACGTGAAAAATAAAGTAATTAATTTAAAACGTGTTCGTCACAATTGGAATAGACAGAAAAGTGGTGAAGTATTAAGATAGATCATGCAATCATATAAAAACCCCTCGATGAGGTTCGTAGAGTTGACTTTGACACTGCTGTTCGTCGACATAGTCACATTTGGCTTCTTGTGTTGCTCATTTAACCCAGAAACAGAATCAGCAACGTTCTATGTACAGGTGAAATATTTGAAAAACAGAGAGCTTCAAGTGTAAGTGTTCCATGGGATGGACTGGAAGTCAATAGAGTAAAATACAATTTCAAAATTATAGTGTACTGCTATAGCAATAGTGGTGCATTATATATATTCCAATTTATACCTAATGGTACATAGGCTCATAGGTAAGTCAATCATATCCTGACCTGAGTGAGTTTTTGATTTGCATGATCAGTAGGTTCTTCCCCCTCACGATCATCTAAGTCGTCATCTTTTTCGCATTGAGATTTATCATCCTTCATTTGTTCACAATCATCTTTATCTGATTTATAACCAGCAGCACATTCGTTAGTAGGTCCATCTGAAAATAGGTACAGGAATATGGATGTTCATGGAAGTTTACTAAGGTAACCTCGATAACGCTGCCTGTGTTTAAATTGGACGTTTTGAATGAAATTTGGTGGTTTTAAGCCTGTATAACTACCTATAACTGTATGGAATGCGCTTTTGAGCCGAAAGCTCTAAAATTGTATCAATAAAATATTGTAATGAGGGAGTTTCAATGTCCCACCCAAGTAAATTGTTCCCAATTTACTTCTTTAGACCAAAACGACAAAATGTGGTTGAATAAATCTCGCCCAATTTATTCAATATATTGAATTCTGAAATAAGAATTCACTGGTTGAATTGGACTAGGGTTCAATGGATAAGATTTGTGAAAATTTTGGCCTCTATATTGCTTATAATCATTTGTTTGACTGCTCAATTGCAATGTAATTATTCTCATCAAGCGAAGGTTAAAATTGATCTTACCAGCATTGAGTTTACATTGCTCAGATCTTGTCTTTTTTATATTCTCAGGCGATGTGTGTCCATCATTATCTTCCTCTCTCATCTTATCAACAATTTCCATGTTGGCAAATTCTTCTAATTCCATTCCACTTTTATTGAGGGCATTTGATGTGGAAATCATTGATTCCTGGGGACTTGTGTTTGTCTTAAATGCTTAAATGGGCACCTACACAGGGGCTATCTAGCCACAACTGGTCCTTAGTTAACTGATGTGTAAACACTTATAACTGGTCCTTATTTAACTGGTCCTTGGTGTCGAAAATATGTATAATTTCAGATACAATAAGATTCGTTTTAATCAGCCATTTTACCAAAATAACCTTATTATTGAACCATTGTAACAGGCCCTTTTGACCAAACCTATTATTTTGGTGTCATGAAAATATGTATAATTTCAGATAAATAGGTACCTCAGTCAAGGCGTGTTCTGTTTTCATTTTATTTGTTCTACCGTACGCCTTTTTTTATTTTAAAACAATTTTAAGCCAGATTCTGTAAATCAGATCAGAAGCTAAGCTGACATCAAAGATGTTATTTCACCCAAATAATTGGCCTTTTATCTTAAGGGAGGCCAGGCCGAAGGGGTCTCAGGTCTGATAAAGTGATAATTTGAAAACTGTGATTTTGAATAGGTACAAGTCGGCCAGGAAAGACAGGACATGTATGATGTACCAACATTTTGATGGTAATAACTGAAGCACCTATTAACTTGAACTTTCAATGCTCTGTGTATCTGACTGGACTGTTTCAAGTTTGAAGTTAATAAGTAGGTAACACAGTTACTGCCCCAGATAAGTAAAATTTTTTGTTCAAGTTCTTTTGTTTTCCTTGCCTAACTAATAAGCCATGTAAATTATGAAGACAATGACCTTGAAAGGTTATTGATGATAAAATATAACCTTCAAGAAGCTACAACTCAATTTCAGTGTTGAAAGTTGAAAGGATTCTCTACAATCTAGTAGGGAAATGTTTTTTCAATGATGAATAAGGTAGTCTATATGGATTTGAAAAATAATGGGTAAAGTGAGATCTCAAACCATTTGCTTCTGAAATAGTTCTGTTGTTTTGTAAGCAGTCTCATTAGCTTGTTCAATCATGATTCTTGTCGAACAATCTACACTTTCTCCAAGTAAAACAATGTTCTGAAGAAGGTTTTGAAGAGGTCCAGAAACCACAAGACTGATGATTAGAGCCCTGACAAGGGATCTTCCAACACCAGACAGTAGAACTGGTGGCATTAAAGAAATTGCACATCGAGCTTTTCGGGACAACAAAGCAGTTATTCCAATAACAATCGAGGAGAAAACTGATATGAGCAGATGTTCCAACCTGTATTTATAAGGAGTGTTGGTTATTGGTATAATAGCTTATTAGCTGAAACTTTAAATTTTGGTTATATCATTTCATCATTTGCGCTTCAATAATTATTGTTGAAGCCATGAAAGATGCAAAGATAAGTGAACAAGAGACAACATGATCATAGTCCAACTTCATATAATTACTAAGTACAATGTACCTACTCATATTCCATGTAAAAGACCCAAATACACTTGATGTAATCAACTTGATCTATAAAGTATATACTCACCAATCAATACCAAAATTTTCCTTGCCACTGTAAAGTGTGTACCAAATGGCCACACCACATGCAGAGCTAGCGAAGGCAACATATATGGATTTGGTAATATTAAGAGCACCATCCTCTTTTGCTTCAGAAAAGATGTCCAAATCTGATAGTTCATCATATAATGGTTCATCAGAAATAACCTTATTCATTTGCATCTTAATTGAATTTAATTGAACAATTTTACAAAATATTCAAAGGAATTACAATTTGTCAGCTGTATTGCAAGAAGATTGTGTTTATTTTTTGAATAATATATATAATATAAAGATTTTGCCAAAAAGCAACTCAATTGGGCAAAAGTAGGGGGTCATTGGTATACTTTCATATGACCAAAAATTCTTTCATCAAACTTAATCATTCTAGCATGTACCCTAACTAAGGTATTGTACATCAAAGTTGTTTAAAAACCCATACAAACACAGATCAGCAGATCCCGTTGCATGACAGACTGCTGATTCAAAACTTAATAGCAGGTTAATGACATAATGTCATTAACTCTTTCACACTGTCTTCTCAACATTGTTTACAATTCCACTTCTGATGAAATGTTGCTTGTTAGGCTCATCAGCCTTCTTCCTCTTCAACTCAGCAACAAGAGTCCTGTGTACAAGCCTCTGATCATAGGACCTGTCAGGAGTCAGGAAAACACTCTTATACTAGTCCTTCTCACTGAGTAGGGGGACTCAGGAATGAACTACAAAACTATCAAGGAACTGGTCAAGGCAACATTAACATGACTTTGTCTATCATCCTTAGCCTTGCCCACTCCAAACACTCCATCTTTGGTTTTTCTCTAATCACTTCCATGATGCTACATATCTTTGCATTGAGGTCCTCCCTCTGCCAGACAACATGGCAAATACCATGATGTTTTGCCTCCTGTCCTCCTCCTCCACAACATTCTTAACCACAGACACGATGCTGATTGCTGGCTGGTGTCACTGATATCTGCTCCTGTAGTCCTGACTTCACAACGAAGCTGTAGCTTTTAAACTCCACTTTGACTGTTTCCTGGACAGAAGACTTCACACATGATGTGACTGCACATAACTGTTTATCTTCAAACTCCAGCAACTGCTTCTGAAGCTGTACCACATACTCCTGAGACTCAATCAGCTTCCTTCCTAGCACAACCATATCATCAGAGATTTGGCTGAAGGGAGAAGTCTTTAATGACTCATCATGCTTTACCTGCATATTGTGATTCTCCTCATCCAAACCTCAAACAGTGTGGTGCATATCTGATACAGATATATGGACGAATGCTTGACACAGCATTGCAGCAAGATTATCCTTTCCCATTGATTCACAGTAGTTGATAATAATAGTGTAATACTTGCATATCATAATAAAAGGGTAATGGTATTTAACCATCACAATTTACACAAACAGTATGTATTTTTTTGAATTTGTAAAAATCTCCAAAGAGAGTAAAGTATCATATAGCTTGAGAAAGCACCATACATCCATGATGGATGGTGTATCACAATAACAGAATCAAATAATAATAATAATAATAAACATTTTTGAATTAAAAAGAAATCTTTCTTCAAGACATCAATCTGCAAGACTTTTCTCCAACTCCATACTTGAACACCAACATGATCCCTTTAGGAAATCCAATGTGGAGAGCAGCAGGATCTAAGTGAGTCACACCAAGATGAGTGGTGTGCAGGCATCTTCAGTCCAATACCTACCTCAGCTTACGGGGTGTTTAAATTGCGAGAGCTTTTTATGAGGTAGGCCCCCAGCCCATCACCCCCTGGTACCAGGGTATAGCACCGTCAAGTGCAGTGACCACCTGCCTGAAACTTGCTCTTTGGTCTTTGTTTGTGATCCAAGCATCAAGAAATTAAGCAAAACACTTAGTGAAGAGAAGTAGAGGACTGGTGGATGGATCCGGGTTATTTGTGTCCTTTTACGTTGCACATTAATAAAATTAATGAGAAGTGGCATGCATCCTGATCCAATACTTCATCTTGAGAGATACTTCTCCTGAAAATCAGGGTAAAAACATTTTTGAATTAAAAAGAAATCTTTCTTCAAGACATCAATCTGCAAGACTTTTCTCCAACTCCGTACTTGAACACCAACATGATCCCTTTAGGTAATCCAATGTGGAGAGCAGCAGGATCTAATTGAGTCACACCAAGATGAGTGGTGTGCTGGCATCTTCAGTCCAATACCTACCTCAGCTTTCGGGGTGTTTAATTTGCGAGAGCTCTTTATGAGGAAGGCCCCCCAGTATATAAATAACATTGGTAACATTCTTACACACCATTCAACTCAGGTGCCCATTAAACATAGTTTAAATTATTTATAAACAATTAACCGGCCTTAGTACTAAAGTACTTGGGCAATACAAAATCTTCAATTTTCTCTTAAGCCATTTATACCACGTGTCCACAATACCTTCAGCATGATCCATTGCAACAACAAAACTTTTCAACAACAAAAAATATGCATTAGCAAAATGGCATTTTCCTTAAAATGCAACTGCATGTGCAGTTTTTTGTTTTTGCCCGCCATCATCAATTCATCAATTATCATAAAAAATGCCCACAACTGGTTAATGAAACTTAAATGCAATTCTTAAATCTTATATATGACACATTATATTTCAAAATCAAATGATAGCTAATTTCATCTTCAGTTAACAATATGAAAATTGAAAAAAAATGTTCGAACCTTCAGTTTTCCTTTTGACAAGAAGTGTAATTGCATGTTGATACACCGTGTGTCGCGTCGAGTACGGACGTTGCTTGTCTATTTTTTGACATGGTGCATGTACATTGGGGTTGTTGTTGCTTGCCCTAACCAGGGCCCTGGTTACGCGCACGGAGTGCGCGGCGCGGCAAGCGCTAAACCAGGTTTAATTCCTAAACCCGCACAGGTGAGTGTATGCGCCGCGCGCTTTCCTACGGGACACACAGGGATATAGTATATACGTGTTTAGCAAATTTTTTCTGACTGGACGGGCAAGAGCACAAAGTGACGTCCAAATGTGGAACGTTGCGCCGCGCGCGAGGGTAAGGCACCTGCATCGTTACGCGTCGATCAAATGAACTGATCAAATGAAAATGGCACACAATCGGGCGCACTTGCTTTTTTGCGCGGATGTCTTCATCAAAGTGTATTGTGCGCGTTTTTCATTTGATCAATCCATTTGATCGACGCAGAACGATGAAACCACCTAACATCTGACGACGTTGCACGCTTCCTATTTGGTTCGGGCTTAGAAGGGAGTCTTCGCGGCCGCTTACAACGTTCTCGTAATTTGACCAGTATGACAGCATTTATTTGGATCGAAAAGCCTCGCGCGCGGCGCAACGTTCTACACTTGGACGTCAGAAGACAGGGACGGACACCGCCCGTCGACTTTCAATGCGAAATACATTCGAGTGATGACTCGCGCTGCAACTGCAAGTATCCTACTCCTAGGGGCCATCCATAAAGGACGTCCGCAATGACAATGGGGGGGAGGAGGGGGAGTCTGGACAATGCGGACGTAGGGGGTGTTTGGCCAAATGCGGATGTCCGCAATTCATGGCATTAGAAATTTTGGGCGATTTGACGGCTATTTCACTAGAAAATCATGAAATTTCATGGCCAAAAATCATGACGCAAAAGATTTTGAAGAAAAATGCGGACGTTCGGGGGGAGGGGGGTTTCTGGATTGCGGACAAAGGGGGGAGGGAGGGGTCTGAAATGGCCCAAATTTTGCGGACGTCCTTTATGGATGGCCCCCTTTATGGATGGTACATCTGTTTTAGATTCCTTAATAAAGTTCAAGCATTGCATTTGCTGAACACATAGGATTAAGCAGCACATACATCAAAGATTAACTAAATCATGGCCGATAAAAACATGAGCTCAACTTCGCAGCCTTAGATTTGGAAAATCAAAAACTCTAATTTCTACAAATCGAGTACAGTTCGTTTACAGTCGATGGCTTTCTTATTTTGGTCCGTGTACTGAACCCCCAGGTCATCAAGATAAACCAGTGCAGTTTCTGAGTCAGGGTACCCAAGTAACGCTGCTATCTTCTCCACAGAAAGACTAGGCTTGTACGCCTTGATGAGCTTCCTCATAGCCTCATTTCGCTCGCGCTGCACAAACGAGTCCATGAGATAGCCGCTCATCTTGGGTGCGTCTAGATACAATTTAAACAAGGTGTGGTAGTTTCCCGAGGTCCAGGCATTGAACGCTCTAACTCCGAACTGAACATCATCCGAGGCCTTCTGTTCAGGGGAGAGCTGAGTCACTATCTTCATTGCGTCAGAGTTGTTCTTGATGTAGATGTAATACAGGATACGGTAACACAGGAACTCCAGAGGATTGCCTGAAACAACACAAAAACTATCAAGTTTTGGTAGGCTATCGAATACTGGTGAGCCAAAAAAAATATACAAAGTTCTCATACTTCCAACAATGAACGGTTCCAGAAAACAGGCGCCTTAGAGCGGCCACCTGGCGACAGATCTCTGAACTAGAATTTTACAGAAACCTGCATCGTTCTCCTTGTAAAGATCTATGAGGCGGGTCTGGCACTGATTGTACTCCGTAGTATCATTCTTCTCTAGAGCTATGCGGGCATGACACTCGTACACTTTAACTGCAAACGCGTTCTTGATGTTCTGGATCTGGGGTCGTTGAAGCGTGTTACAAAGACAGTTTCTGAGAATGGGAAATTGGACAGGTTTAACACAGGCAGCTAGCACGTGAGGAAAACTAACTTAATGTGGATGTTTTTTCCAATGGATATCGAACAAAACACAGAACAGGAAAAACAAAAACAGGATATTTGCTTTTCCACAGCCCGTTCGCAGAGTTTGAAATCCAGTTTACGGAGCAAACCGCATACTTTTTCGGATCGTTAATATGAGCTGTTCGCATATCGGTGTGGATTTCCTATTCCACTTTGTTCGCCTCGAGGAATATTCACCAATCCACACCTCTATAGTGTGTAGTAACATGATATTATTCACCATGTGGTGGGGTTATACCGGTTGAATAAAACGTATTATTTAGAGTTTTTGTCGGGGGTCTCCACCCTTTTGGTATTATTGCACACTTTTAATATGTTACTCCACTTGGTCATCCCCAAGTTATTTGCCATTTTTATGATGTTATTCAACACTTAGCTTGGGCCAAATAAGTGATAGCCGACAGAACGTCCTTTTCTGTCATTTTACGTTGAATTTTGAGAGCTGGCACACTGCTTACCTTGACTGATCAGTAGATAATTGCTCTACACCAAAAAAAGTGATACTAGAGAACGTCCTTTTAAGCTGTGAACTGTGTAGAATGCTAAAAATTTCAGCCTTTTAAAAGGGTCAATGCTTTGTACTTTTTTACACTTGGTGAATAATATCGTTACACAACTCATAAGTGAAAATGAGTAACAGCAGCTCCTTTTCAACTCGGGCTGCGCCCTCGATGAAAACAAATCATTATTCAACTCAGCCTTGGCTTCGGTGAATAATGCGATTTATAACTTGGCCATTGCCAGCGTTCGTGGCATAAATCATGTTGCCTCTGCCACTTATTCGTTGAGTAACTCTATATAATTGGTTTTCCTCATTTTGGAATACTAATGATGATCGACATATGGAAACAAACCGTAAGATCTTGTCGGATGCTCTTGAGCTGTTCGCATACGAAGGCGTAGTTCTGTTCCTTCTTCCACTTAGTCATGATATGGAGAAGCGACTTAACGAGGATAGGTTCAGGACGGACTTGGTCGGGGGACGGGGCCTGGGATAGGAGACGTGTTTGGGGGGGGGACGGGGCCTGGGATAGGGGACGTGTTTGGGGGACGGGGCCTGGGTGGGGGGGGGGCGTGTTTGATGGTGGGGGAGGGGTGAACTTGATTTTGTCGTAGAGTTCAACTGGATGCTTTGAGACATATCTTCAACCAACGTATGTGTATACTGGCTGGATCAATCTATTTGCTCTAAGAGTGAAAAAGAAGAGCATTATAACTTACGCATGTGAGTCGGAGGTAGGGTTTCTCAAGAGAAGTCATAGTTCCAACCAAGTGTACGTCAGAGAAGTGCACGTCTTCGCCCTGTGGGAGGTTGGAGGTGAAGCCCAGTCTTACACACGTACAGAACAGCTATGATCAGTATAATCTTTGTTCGGAAATAAGTTAACATACTTTCAGGAATTCCATAGAATACTCACCCCTCGTTTGGTGGCTGTTTCCATCATCGTTGAGATAGTATCTGAGACAGATATAGAATTCTCCTTCTTGAACCTGCTGGCCCTGTCTTCCTTCTTCTCGTCAGAATCAAACGAAATGTTCCCGATGCAGCTGTCTCCCCCCTCTTCGTCCCTATTCTTCCCCCTCCCTCGGCCCTTGCCTCGCCCCTTCCCACGACCTCGGCCCCTGCCTCGGCCTCTGACAACCGGCTCACTGGTCTCTCCGCCAGGGGAATTGTCTCTGAGAAAATGGGTATTGTAATTACACATCGATAAATTGAAATTGGTAAAAGAGGGCGGAGGGAGGGGTAAAGAGTCGTACACTCTAAGACAAAAACAGGCAAACACTCCCGCAAGAAACCACACTTACTGTGCGTTATTCGGCGGGTGATCACTGAACCTCGAGTGTCTGCCCCCTCTGAAGCCACCCTTCCTCTCCTCCCCTCCTCTAGGAGACTCCCCCGGGGGCGGTATGTTGTCGTCATCCCCCGGCTTATACATCGCCTTCCTGCCACCTCTCTGTCTGGGACTCCCTTGGAACGGGGGCGGGGGGTCACTGTACGAGTCCTTGATGCTCTGAGCGATCTCGTGGGCACGCTGGATCTCAGGAGCATTCTGAGGAATAAATAGGTCATAAAAATCAATTCAATCAATTCAAAGAGCAAATCAGTAAGTTTATTTTGAATAATTTGACGAGTCAGTGCAACAGATATTTAGAGATACAACAATGGTTCTGTCATCAAATTAATGAATGAGGCTAGCCGTTGAGGTAGCACCATTATTGGTAAGACATCTTCAGACATACCCTGAAAACATTTTGGTGAGGTTGGAATCTAGATTTTCCCTTCAGAGCAAATCCAACTTTGGATGGTGAGCTGTTAAAGGAGCTGTTCCGTGACGAATTGGAGTCGTGGTTACTGTTGTAGCTATTGCCATGAGGCCCACTACTGGAACCGCTGAAAAGTTAAGGTAAGTTAGAAGTCAAAAAGTTCAGCCATGTAAGTAATGAAAGACAATGAGTACCGAGGACCATATCTGTCATTCGGACATTCCGAGTTTAAAGTTAAAAATACTCATGAAATAGTTAAATAGATAAATAGACTTTAGTGAACTGTTGATGAACCTCCAAATTACTCACAAGGGCGTAGGTTCGTTGTCCCAGTCAGTAGTCCAGATAAAGTCTCCGTTAGTCTCGCTCGTCTTCAGTCTGTTCTTCAGGAACACCTCGGTAGCATCCTTCTCACTGTCCATGGAACAGTTGGCAAAGCACCGGGTTACGTAGGCTCGCAGGGAGGAGGGCCAGTCTCCCGGGTTCACTGGGGCTCCTGCCTTCTTTTCTGAGAGAAAGATAAGAAATTAGTAGAATAGAGGGTCAACTTCCGATGGAGTGGCAACCTCTTGAGATTGTAATTTAATAGGACCCCATAGCAGATTTGAGAGATTCGGTCAAATTTCTTGCAATGATATTCAAAATTACATTGTTTTTCCAAAACCCGCTTCAACTCAAATTACCTGAATTATTGTTGCTTCCGCCTGAAAATCCACGAGAATCATCTGGAGTCCGGTTAAAATTGTTGTCATAGCCAGAGCTACTGATGTTGCTACTACTGTTGCCATGGTCACCACTTGAAGATGAGTTATGATAGCTATTATTGCCACTCTGATTATTATTATTAGCCATGGTTTCGTCAACCCCTTCTTGACTGTATTTCTTCCAATCATCATTCCCAGATGGTTTACTTTCACTGGGAAAGGAGCTATTTTGTGAATTTCCATATGAAAGGTTGTCACGAGATTCTGAAGCGACTCCGCCATCTGCAGATGAAGTATTGTTCGGTCTGGTGACAGTGAAGTTTCGTGTAAAAGTTGTGCGGTCATCTCGATCAGAGGAATCGCGATTATTAGAAGAATCGCGATTAGACGAATCACGGTTAGAGAAGTCACGATTAAAGGAGTCGCGATTGGAAGAATCACGATTGGAGAAGTCACGATTCGAGACATCACGATTTGAAGAATCACGATTGGAGGAATCACGATTAGAGAAGTCACGATATGAAGAATCGCGATTAGAGAAGTCGCGATTAGAGGCATCGCGATTAGAGAAGTCACGATTCGAAGAATCACGATTAGAAGAATCACGATTAGAAGAATCGCGATTGGAGGAATCACGATTAGAAGAATCACGATTGGAGGAGGAATCTTTGGAGAATGTGTCACTGTTGGAGGACTGCCAGGCACCACTAAACCGAGTGTCTGTAGCACCTCGTCTGTAGTTCCTGCCTCCACGGTGGAAGCCATCGTCACCGCGCCCTGTGGGGGACGTTTATTATTGTATTGCGTTTTAAATTTCCTATTTCGTTAAACAAATTCTGTCACACATTCTCATAATGTTCCAACGTTTTATTTTACTCTGGAAACTCTGGAGCACCAGAACAGCGCTTCAAAAGCACTCCAGTGTACCCACTATTTCTATCGAAGCTACCAGACGTAGTGGGGAGTCCAGGAGGGGCTTTATGACTGGAATAGTCCCCTTTCCGCGAGCTATCGAATGTACTGTCATCCTGGTGGAATGGTCTGGTGTCTTTAGAGGGAGCGTTCGAGTCACTGCCTGAGTAAAATTACTGGTTAATTATCCGATTAATGATATAAATTAACTGGTCTTTGATCATCACAGACGAATTTCTGTAAGATAACACCAAAAATTTTCTAGTGGCCAAAAGACTACTTTCATGGATTGGCCGAGACTTCTTTTTCAAAGTATCTCTACCTGAGTAATGGTGTTTGTCTGTGGAGTGTCCGGGAGTTTCCCTGGAACTGTCTGACATGTTGCCAGGCTCCGGCCTGGAGGAGTCCGGGTAGGGGCGTTTGTACTGACCTGGCAGAGGGGATATTTGTTAGATTTACTAAATATCTTTTCAAATTATCCAGTAAACGCTTCACTCACCTCACTGGGAAACCATAAAACGGTGCCATCTTCAGAAACTGTCTCAATTCTGGAACAAAGAACCTAAACAGATATAAGGGGCAAAGACGAATGATTCCATTCCACTTCCAAGGATCAGAGTAATCACAGTTCAGATATGGGCTTGACGACGGTTCTGCATGTCGATATTTGATTAAAATAATATTATATCAATAGGTCACTCAACCAGCATATGAAATGACTTGGGCATGTTTCTCAGTTCAATTGACAGCTGAAAACTCTTCTCAAGAATCGTTTAACAAATCGTTCATTAGATCTCCATTCTTCAGTATTGAAATAACGACAAGTCAGAAAGTCAATGATTAATCAGCTGTCACAGTTTGACATTGGTTCACGAAAATGTATTATTACAACTACAAGAACAAAATGATAGTGTCAGAAACTAAAAACTTATCACCGCTTTTGAGATGAACGAAAAAGTTTGTAAGTCTCATTGCAGGAAGATCGATGATTAAAAGCATATTGATGATTCTGGAATCTGGATTAAAGCAGTCTCTTAAAAACCAAAAAATGTGTCCCATGAGGCATGAAGAATTATAAATCGTTGTCTCGAGTTGAACTGTAACATCTTTATTCAATAAGGTTGTTTTAATTTAAGAATTTAGTCTGAATTGAGGGACGAGGGTTCATTGTTTGTCAATGCCATGTCCATTGTTCATCACAATACGATGCTCCAAAAGGTTGAATACATTTCCTTGAGGTTAAGGATGGGTGTTTGAGCACTTTAGAGAATGTCGATCCACCACTTTTCTTACGTTGTTATTGTGTCTGGAACTCGTCGTTCAAAATATTTGGAAGTTAGATATAAACTTTTGGAAGTCTTGAGGAGATTTATATTTACAATCGACTTCGTTGAAAACATTGGAGAAATGATTTATACTTACATGTTTTCACTTGATACTCACAGACTTCCTCAAGGCTTTGATTGCTTCTCAGCTTTTAGAACTTTTGCTGCTGCATAGAACGAGTTAGGTAGAATTTTCTGTAATTAGGAATATGAAATGGTAGAACTGGGTAGAATGATAAGATTCGTCAGGTATATTCTTTGGTCGTCTTTTTAACATCAACATTCCACGGTGCAAGATGTTTGTTCTTTCCAATATCACGTCATGAACAACGACATTGTTGACCTTGGTGTTGGAAATGGTTAATATGGTTCTAGACCATTGTGGGCATAAAGAGGGGTATTACAGATAGACAGTTGTCTCCCTGGTTTTCAGGGGAGTCATATCATACCTCGGTCATGAATAGCACTTCTGCAGGATTAAAAGTTATTGCAGAAACACTGGAACCATTGTATAAGGAAGCCATTTCAACTTTTCTAATTAAATGGAGCTACTGAGCTATGCCTTTTCACTATTTATTTATGGAAGGAGCAAAGTTGCGACGATTTAAATCTAGGACTATCTTAGGCCTTAGCCTATTACTACTTAGCTGAAAGTCTGGTACTCTTTCCTAGTAAATTAGATCCTATAGCTCAGCGAGAACCTAGAAAGTAGAATCTAGAGAGGGCTAATCTAGTGAGTTAATCCAGAGCTCATATCTACTATCCTACATAGTCAAATCTTCTTATGTATATGATACGTATGTTGTTGCATACCCTACGTACTTTTTAAATTGTCTCACGACCCCGCTGATTTTTCAAAGGTAATTCGCGTAAAATACAAAATACAAAATTTGGCAAGCAATCTTCACACTTTATACTTTTGTTGAAAAAGAAACGCGACTAATTTCTAGCGCTTATTCTACGTGTAAGCTTGTTTGTTTCATTCATACAAAATTTATATGGTAGTAGTAAGCCTTCAAATTTGGAGTGCATATCGAAACAGCAGCGGGGTCGGAGTCCTAAGGTTAAAAAGGTAGGTATCATGACTTTTACCAGGTCTGTCACTAGAATGGGAGGCGCGACCGGAGCTCACAACTTGAGCATAGGTCGAGGAGTCCCAGGAGCTCCAAGAGGGCGTGTCCGCTGAGTTCTCATAGTAACCGCACTTGTCTTTGTCAGTTCCTGGCTTGACGAGAGCTGGCACTGTGCCCGGTGGAGGCGGGGGCAGGTCGGTGGGCAGGGTGGGGCCTGCAGTGGGAAGGATGGAGGTGGGTGGGGTGGGTAGAATGGCGGTGGAGGGAGTGGGCAGGATGGCAGTTGCCGGTTCTCTATCCTCAGTTGTCTTCGTGCGTTTAGCTTTGGGCTGATCTGAGGGAGCCCCCGGTGGGGGTGGTGGGATGTCCTCTTCCGGGGGTGGGGGTGGTGGAGGGGGCTGCGAGGGGGGAGGGGGTTGGAACCCCCACCCACTCGTCTCACCCCACGAGCCATAGGCGGCAGCTGCTGCTGCAGTGGCAGCGTAGTAGTTGTGAGCGTTAGCTGGGTCAGGGGAAGTAGTTGTAGTATCCTGGCCAATAGGAAGAAGAGGATGAGGTGGAGTCACTGAAATAATTCAACACTTAGCAGTAAAATAAAAGTGATAAAAAGGTCCAAAATTGGATATCGAGCAATTTTCCAAGATTCAGGCATGGGTTACAACTGTGAAAGACGTGGCCAATTCTCTGCGATGAGACATCATTTTACTTACCCTGATTGGTCTTGATAATCCATCTCTCCGTACAACCGCACTACAACATCCTACCTCAAATAGTTAAGGGGTTAAAAAGAATCATGACGTCAAATATAATCAGGGGGTTAAATAAAATCATGAATGTTGACGAAACAATATCAACTATGAATAACTTGAAAGCATAGTTTGTAAATGGATATAAAATTGCTAATTCTGGCGGTTTATAATAATTCACAAAGCTCGACCAAGAATAGGCCAGCTAAAATTAAACTAAGAAAATGAAGAATTTGGTAAAAACAAAGTGAAGTCAAATAAACAAATAGTAATCAAATACAGCCCACTTCTCTAACGGATAGTTAAATAGAATCAAGAAACATGTTTCAAAGGCTTAAACATAAAATTAGCGATTTCATAAAGTGGGACATAGGCAACAATGGAAAGTTCTTCGGGGCGATGTGCCATGGAATGATAAAACCGGCCGCGCGGCGCGCGCCGTCGGCTCAATTCTACGAAAATCTAAAACACTTTCCACGACCTAATTTTGCTAGTAATAAGCAATCAGGAGTACATACGAACAGTTTTGGCGGATTTTCCTCGAACAAAAAGTGCGAAATCATGGGAGCACAAAGATCGAAACTTCTAGAAAAGCACCACAATAGAACTGAAAGAATCATGTACCTCAAAAGTCAGGTATCCTCTACCATAGGAGAAAGGACAATCAAATTCATACAACGTACTTCAGTAGTGAAGCTTTCTCCGTCCCATGTTTTCCGATATCCAAATATCCAAACAATATTTTACTATTCCAATACTTCTCAGAATCCCTCGTCTTTCTCAGTAATTTGATGTCACAACATCGGAAGGTGTTCTTTGAGCACAGCAATAGCGCACTGCTCCCCCGAAAAGGAACCATCGTCCGACCTGACTTCCCCCTCGGGTCCTCTCCACGCCTCCTCAGCCCCCTCGCCTCTCCACTCGCTCCCCTCGCACTCCTGCTTAAGATGATCTGTGTTGAAGTGCGAGTGGTACAGCTGGGACACGAACACATGGACACACAGACTCCCACTACCACACTTACACTTGAAGGTCTGACTTTGTTCGTTATACGTTACGAGTACTCTACCGCATCTACTTACGTACCGAGGTGTAGTGACAGTACTGACGGAGTAATACACAAACACTGACTTACTGACCCCCACCCGGCCAATGATTGGGTAGTAGGCTCGGATCACTGGTACGCCGAGTTCTGCACACGTTTCCGCCAGCACAAACACCGCGTTCTTCGTGTTTTCATCGAAGTTGTAGAAAAGCGGAATTTGGTTGAGAGGAGGCGGGTCAGCACCTGTTTCAACCAACTCCTCAGAATGTCTGACGTATTCCTCACATGCCGTGAGGTGCTTGCACCTGATCTTACTCATGTTCTTGTCCATCCTGCAGCCATGTTCGCAGTGCATTATGTTAGAGTTAGGCCCTGCTCGGTAAATCACATGTATCGGTAACCCAGGTCCCTGAGTGCTGCCTCTCACTAGAAATATCCTGTTCAACTTGTCCACCACTTCCACTTGTAAGTCTAATGGTTCACCCCGTGGCTTAACCCTGGCCTTGCCCTTCGTACACTTGGTATAGTGCAGCTTAACACGAGGTAGCCGTCGTGAGGTGTATACCTTACACAACGGGCAGTGAAAATGAGAAGTCCTGTTCCTCTCCGATACACTACACATAGGTGACGTCTCCATACACTTGCTGAACAGCGAATTATCCACCTCTGCTAGCCTTGCCTTCTTCTGCACCTTCCTACTGCCCACAGACAGCACAGACATGGGGTCTGCGTTCCTCAGACTCCGCTTCCTGCCTTGAGATGCTTGCAGAGTGTTGAACTGGTGTAAGGCAGCGCTGGTAGGCAGCAGGAACATGACCCGGTGCTGATCTGACCCTCCACCTGAGTAGACACAGCACAGACGCTGGTGTTTGCGCAGGGACCGCAGCTGTCTGTCTACGTAGAGGTTGCAGCACGTGCAGTGGAAGTGGAGGAGTTTGCGCGCGGCGCTGGTGGATTCCCCCTCGTCTAGGCAGTAGGGTGAGAAGCAGAGCCGGAAACGGACAGTTCCCACTTCGTGCGTACAGAGGGACTCCGAACCGTGCGATAGACGAGGCGAAGTCTGAAAGGAGGGAGGGGTGAGAATAGTGGCGAATATTAGTGAAATAACCATAAGGATGCTTATTCGTGTCGTCAAATTTCATACTTTAAAACGAACTATAGAAGTGTGACAAGAGAAAAATATAAGAATTGCATCTTGCATTCTCAAATGACTAACCTCTCCTTGGGACTGAGTTCCCTGCAACATTGCAAGGGATTTGCAGCACGTCAACTGGTGTCTGACGACTTGTCCGATGTTCTGCTGTGTGAATATCATGCAGCACGGACAGTGGTAGTGAACGGGAAGCTTGATGTCACGTGCCGGACATTCACTGTCAGACGTCTTACACTCCTGGAGGGACAGGTGGAATGATTAGCTGCGTTATAATTATCAGAATCAAGCACTCCAAAAGCCCAAAGATCATTTAACGCAGTTGAATCACGTTATCAAAAAAGGAAAAACCTGAAGTTTGCGAACTTCTAATTTAATTACATAATACATATCCTAACTAAATCAAACCCGTCAAAATATACATGTTACTGCGAAATGCTGAAATGTGTATTCCATTTATTTGTATTAAGGTATTTGTACCAGAGAATGAATTATGATCTTTTTCATTATTCAAAGACCCTATGCGAGACATGTGTGTAATTCCTCACCTGGAAGGTGATGTAGTGGTCGTGTTTGCTAACCTGGAAGGTGATGTAGTGGTCGTGTTTGCAGATGGTACTGAAGAGCGCATGCTGTGTAGACATGTTCAAGACACACTCCCTGTAGTGGTGTTCAATTCCCACCACACTCCCCTCACTGTGCTTTATACAGCAGGGGCAGTGGTAGTGTACCACTGCTTGAGAGTCAGGGGACTCTCTACAGAACAAACCTGACAAGGGGGGTTAATAGGGGCAGTGGTAGTGTTACACTGCTTGAGAGTCAGGAGACTCTCTAAAGAACAAACCTGACAAGGGGGGGGGGTTAATAGGGACAGTGGTAGTGTACCACTGTCTGGGAGTCAGGGGACTCTCTACAGAACAAACCTGACAAGGGGGGGGGGGGTTAATAGGGGCAGTGGTAGTGTACCACTGCTTGAGAGTCAGGGGACTCTCTACAGAACAAACCTGACAAGGGGGGGGTTAGTGGTAGTGTACCGCTTGAGAGTCAGGGGACTCTCGCAAAATACAAATTATTGCACTCAGATCGTCGTATACTGCTGAGCAGGGGATCTGATCTACAAACAAACTCACCCATGGGGGGTTTCTAAACATTAGTAAACACTGCTTGAGAGTCAGGGGACTCCTCTTCATCTCTGGACAAAGAGGGGTTAGTCATTAATTAATGGAGACTCCTCGTGCGAAAATACAAATTATTGCACTCGGATCTTCGTATATTGCTGGCAGTTGATCTGATCTAAAGAAACTCACCCACCCCTTTCTAAACATTCAATGAATGCTAATTAGCTCATCTCTGGTGTCAAGTAAAGCGTGTTGTTCTGAGTTGAGGGTAACGGTTCGTGTCGCGTCATCTACAGGAGGTATGATTAAATATGACCGTGAATTATCGATTATAATTTGACCATGAGGATTATTACGTAAAACAGTGGTGTAAAAATCGGCGCAGATTGGGACATGAATGATCTGATCACTCAAGCAGTATCTATTGACTATTACACTTTTAGCTTTATGATTTAGGCAGAGCAAAACTTACGATGAATAATAGGACAACATACTATGAGGAGCATATAGCGTTGAATCCTCGTCTGATCTAGAAACCAAATACTCCTCAGGATCGGACACTGACATTTCAGCTTCTTTTGCAGCATCAAATAGCTCCTGGGAGTCGTAACCTGAGGAATAGGAAAGAAGGAAGTGTCATTTAAAGATCGGGAGACAGCACTGCATAACGGTTTCATTTCATCTTATTCAAATTCAGAGTACCATAGCTCCATAGAAAATCGAAAAGCCCATAGTATATCAAGGAGAATAAGGAAATACAAACCCCAGTTTTTCATCCAGATATCATCCGATGTTGTCGTGTAGTTAGAGTGGCTTGATGTGCAGTCATTTCTTATCTTCGATTTGGGCTTCATCTTACTATTAGGTCGGTGTAACATCCCTTATACCTAGTAGAGAGGTAGAGGTCGAGGAGCAACATGTTTAGTGGATATATGCAATATGCATCAATGTAGGTCCACTATGTGGACTGTAATATTGTTTTCAATGCATCATTGTCAATTTATGAACGATACAAAACCAAGTGAGCTATTGAGTCAAAGAAAATAAGTATAATATGTATCAAATTAGTTTAAGTTTCTCAAGATAAAAACAAATAAAATCCAAAATAAAATTTTTACCATGATTAAAACTTATCTCAAAAACTTAAAACTTGATCTGTAACGTAATTGAGCACAATCAATTAACCCTACTTTGGGCAACACTGGGAACAAATGCTTCTAAAATGCTCGGGCCATTACTCGATTACACAAATTCTAACAATCAAAAGATCAGATGGGAGGGGATGGGAGATGTTACATATTTTCACAATAAAACATTTCCAAGATTAATAATTTAGGTCTGCTGCTTTCCTCCTCGTTTTTTCTTTAGTTTTCCCCTTGTAGTGCTTCTTCCAAGGCTTCCCGACCACTGAACCATCTGAACCAGCTACGGAACCATCCTGAGGATTGATGGGAGTCCGACCATTGACATGCATCTGCACCTCCCTTGGCTTGAAGAAATCCTTCTCAACAGTTTCCTTTGAGAGCGTTATATTCGTTTTCTTCACTTTTGAAGCACTTATCACGACCCTTTGCATGTACTTCTCACAAATAGGGTTGAAGTTTTCAGATGAAGAGTAGTTTGGCGGTGGTTTCACATAGAGCAGTTTCCCATTGACATAATCTTTGAGAATAATCCTAGCTGCTCGACTTTCATCGGGAGTCCCACGGGTCGTCATGAAGCCCCTAATACTCCCATACTCTCTCAAAACTTCGTGAGGATAAGGCAGGCGCCCCTTCTCCAATTCATCGGGAAGAGGTAGAGTAATCCCATACACAGACTCCAGGACAATTCGGGGTATCTTATCTAAGAGATAAGAAATAGGACCAACGTGGTCTCTCATGTGATCAATGGGAAGGATACCACTACAAAACATTTCACTCTTACTACTGGCTAAGTTAGGGAACACTAAACCAGGGCAATCACACAAGGTTACATCCACATCATTGAGTTTCAATTTGAATGTTTGAAAATGTTTCGTTTTACCTGGAGTAGCAGACACTTGCACTCGTTTCTCTTGCAACAACGAGTTGAGAGTAGAGCTTTTGCCGACATTGGGATACCCAATCAACCCAATTGTGTATGTGTCATTATCAATAAATTTTAAGGTCGATAAATACGATAAAAGTTCTGAACTGTCGAGGATTTCACCATTCTCGATCTTCTGTATTATATGAGCAGTTTCTTGTTCAAGTGTTCTTTCTTCATTCGATTCTTCCATGACTTGACTACTTTCTGTTTCAGTGATCATATCAAGAGGAGATGGTGCTTCCATAAGAATCTGTTCAACTTCACTTGATTCAGCAAGACTGGGGTTCATGTCGCAGGGCACATTGTCACCAGATTGTACTTGAACTGTTTCTTCTGGCAATGAAAGAGGTGAAAATTTATTAAAGTTCGATAAAATTATCATTTCCTCCTCATCTAGCAAAGCAGGATTCATGATAATATTATGATCACTATTTGAGGTATCAGACGAAATAATTGCATCACTATCTGATTCAGAGGTCAATTCATTGATTGCTGAGTAAAATATTGATTTGATGTTCTGGGATTTCAGATAGTCAGACCATGCTTTTCTCTGTGATGCAGATAGATAGTCTGACTTATTGACTAACAGTATGTTTTGCTTGTCGGTGCCATTTTCCTTAACATAATTTTGTAAATCATCACACCAATACAGCAAAGGGTCCCTGGCATCAACAATCTGAATGACAACATCACTACGCTCAACAACCCTCCACAATTGTCTCCACACTTCCAGGTTTTTTTCAAAGGGAGTTAGAATAACATGCTGGTTCTCTTGGATGAGTGCCAAAGATTGCCTCCAAGTCATGAAAGCATCACGTTCATTCTGATCCAATTCATTTTTGCTCATATCCTTGTTCCAAGGTGGTCGTCGGGGTATTCTCACATCATTCTTGTGTTCTTGAAAGGCTTGGTGTCTCAGCATCTGCTCGTCAGGGCATGGAATTGCCTCAGAATACTGGTGATTTATAACTTTAACATTTAGTTTTTCAGCAGTGAAGTCTGTATTAGCCATACTTGCTGTTCTGAGGAAGGAATCCAAATCATTTTCTTGCGTACAGGAGTGAAGGGTTGCGAAGTCTTTGGTGGCTGACCCAGTGGTGTGGCGGTTACTGGAGGTCAGTTGAGTCTTTTTCCGATTAGAGTTGAGGGACTGGCCCAAACCAATCTTCTTCTGTTTGCCCATGCTCAATAGTCATTATTGATATTATATTATGTTATAAGTGACAGTGGATTGAAGTTAGATTCAACCTGGTCCTAGCCACACCAATATTTGATCAATTAGTTCAGGAACTAAAGGTTTGACTTACATAGAAGTATGAAAAATTAGATATGCACCTTTGATAAATAAAATTATGATGCAAAATTATGATACAAAATTATGATGCAAAATTATGATGCAAAATTCTGAACTATGACGTAATCAATTGGATTGATTTACTTTATACTCATCCTGACATTGACTCGAAACACAAACAATCATAAAACAAAAAGTTTTTGAATAATATAGTATTTAGATGTTCCATAATATATATACAATCCAGTAACACAACGTTATGAATTTGACGATAATTCAATTCAATATAATCATGTTATTCAAAGATTATGCTATTACTTTCCAGTTTAATAATTCAATATAATAATGGGGAAATTATTACCTTTGTTCATGCATAATCCAACTGAAAATTTATTTTGCAAATGTAATCCCTGTAACATGGCGTTTTGTGTCATGAATATTTTACATTTACAAGAGTTAACATTTTTTAGATAAAAACATGATCCTATCTATTAGATTTTCCTAGGACGTACTGAATCTATATGCAAAACAAGCCCATGATGATTTATGGACATAATTGATGAATAGGTAGGTACAATTACCTACCTAAGCATAATCTTAGAACTTATGCAGAATGAACAACTCTTTTACAATTTTATGAAATCGAGAACTTGAAAACATAAAATTCTATTTTCACAGCCAGGCTAAAAAGATAAAATTTTTAAAAGAAAATTGTAATATAAGACATATTGCTGAATATTCTTACTCTAGGTCATCCAAGAAAGATCTGAATGATAAAAGTATAAAAACCAAACAACTCATATCAAAAACGGCCAAAGAAAAATAAGTTTTATTCTATCAATTTATCCCATCTGCAGTCTATTTTTATTCTTATGTGTTTCTTGAGCGACAAATGAAGACATTAAGTTCCAACCAAAGTAATATTGCATTTATATCATAATTTATATGTTGTGCTGGGCTCAATTAAATCTCACCAAAAACGTATTATATTTTATAGAAAGAATAAACAGTTTTGGTTACATTGGAAATTCTCAGTGATGGCTTCTGGAACCACAATAAATAATTAACACAAAGTAATGAATTCAATAATTATAGTATAGAGCATTAGATTTGAAAGGGAACTCAATAGATTCTGGATCCAGAATACACCTTATTAAATTGTTCAATCATAAGAAGAAAGATTTTTTAAAAATTGCTGCTGATCAGGATGATCATAAAAATTATCTAAGAAATCAGAAGCTTTTGTTCCATTTTTGTTACCAATTGTTATGCTACCAGTATTTTGAGATCCATAACAGTCTGAAAGGCCCTGACTCGCCCTGAATAGTTTGGTAACAGTAGTGTGAACACATTCCTTGTAAAAACATTTGCAAAGATATTTCTGACTCTTTTTATTATAAGTGGTTATGACACGACCAGATCTCGTGTAGTAACCTTTAAACATAGCATTACAAACAGAGTAAAACGTACAAGCTGTTTCTTCACCATCGGGGTATTTGAATGTCTGGAAGGCACGAATGACAGGAGTATTGTTGATGAGGCAGTGATTGTGAAGGGTATAAACATCGCATTTCTCCTCATCAGATATGCGATGGAACAAGTCTATTTGGTCAAGATCAGGGAAATCTTCATTCAAGTCAACAGACTCACAGTCATCTTCATCTTTGAAAATATTGTTTTCTCTGACATACTTTTCAACAGCAGCAAGGTGCTTACACAACTGCCTGTCTTGCATCTCACAGCCACTTTCACAATGGAACTCCTTAGGATGTGTTTCTTGAATATCACATGCACAGGAAATCCTAGTCCAACAGCTGAACCTCTTACAACAAAGATACCCTGTGTTTTGTCCACAAGCTGACAGCCAAGTCCCTCATTGCGAGCTTTCTTCATATCTGCTTTTGTTACCCTTTGTTTCTTCTTGGTAGGTTGTTTTTCTGCATGTGCAGCAGCAGCTTTTCGTTTCTTCTCAAGGTATCTCAAACAGCGAGGAAAATGCCTCAACATCAGCTGCAAGTAATCTGACTTGGTACAAATTGGACAATGATAATGGAGTGATTGCTCATTCAAATCTCTGCCGGGAATCTCACAGCTCTCTAATCTTCTATTGCAAGGAATAATTTTCAGCAGTGTGAGTTCCTTATCATCTAGACTCTGTAAATCAGGATACTTGATGACTGGATCATCTGGCATGTCCTGCAACAATGGAACATCATCATCTTGATCCATTCCATACCGTGAGCCATACTTAGGGTTGATAGCATAACACTCCCTATAGTGGGATGCTACTTTCCTCTGATTGTAGTCTGTGAAAGTGCAGAGGGAACAGTGCCAATGGCCAAAGTAACCTGATCTGGTTTCCTGAGCCCCAGAACTGCACTTTTCTATTTCACCAGAACAATACATGATATGAGTAGAGGATGCTTTTGCTGAACATATGTCATTGTAATGTGTGCTAACTCTGGTTCTACGGTAATCAACGTAGGGGCATAAGGGACAGTGAAAGTGGGATGATTTCTTATCTTCAACTTTGCGATTTGGTGCACAATCAAGGTACTCTTTAGTGCACTGCATGATATCGATGTCTATGACAGCATTTGGCATCTGTGATTTGACATGAAATTCAATGAAGTTGGAGCAGTGAACATAGTGTTTTAAACCTTCATATTCAATGAACCCAACCTTGTCACACATGGGGCAATGCCAATGTTGTTGCTGTCCATGGTCATCTATTCGAGTATTCAGTGGATAAACACACTGGTATACACTTTGTGAACAGTAAATAAGAGGTGAATTATCCAATGTGCCACTAGAAGGAATTTCATACATGACAATATCATCTTTGTTTGATTTATCATTTGAAATTTGATTCCTGGAAGAATAGGACACAAACTGGTTAGAAGAATTCTTCTTGCCTCGCCTAAGGCATTTGACATAATGAGGAAATGCTTTGCTTCTGGTGGCTGCAGTATAATTGCACAGAGAACAATGCCAGTGTTTCTTGACATGACCTTTCTTTTTTGATCTGCAGCATGAACCAGAAACATTGACACATGAAAATATTCCATGGATATCATCTTCTTCATCTTCAGAGCTCTCATTATCAATGACATTTACAATTGATTCCACAGTATCTTTATCAGCATTGCATTTGTTTTGGATACGGTCTGAATCATCAATTTCATCAAGATGATTTTTCACAATATGACACCTTATCCTATAACGTTTGTAGTCGACAAAATCACATCTTGTGCAGTGCCAATGAGCTCTTCTACGACTATCAACCTTTCGGTTCATTTTGCAATTCCGAATATCTTCCTCACACTTTTCCATGAACTCATTGATTGGATCATCACAACCAGATAAGTTTGATAGATTAGGTCGAAATACAGCTGTTGCAGGAGGAACTTTTTCTGGTGACTGAGTCACAGGAACAAAGGACTTAGAAAGAACATGAGACTTCTGAACATGCTTTTCAGCTCTATCTTTTCTATAACTGACATACGTGCAAACTGAGCAATGAAAATGGGTGATACGTTTAGAATCTGATACAATACAGGAGGCTTCACGGTGACGACAAGATATAACAGTGGGTGGGTTTTTGTATCTATCTTCATTAGGATCTTTATTAAGCCTTAAAGCATTGGCACGAGCAGCCAAGCAAGTATAAACCTGATGGTGTTCAAGTTGTTTTAGATTCATATCTGGCTTCCCACAAATACCACAATGATAATGAACTGGTCTACCAGGAAAATCATCTACTGAACATATTGGAAGCTTTTTGTAGCATTTAACCACATTAGTTAAGGATTCTGCTGTGTCAAGATCTTTTAGAAACTCGATATCTGAGTCTTCTGAGTCAGAATGCCTCATTGCATCAGGATGCATTTGCTTCCTTGTATGAACTGGAAGCTCACTTTTAGACTGAACATCCCAAGCAGCAGAACATGCAGTAAAGTGCTTGACCATCACAGTTTTAGTTCCAGATAGAGTACATATTGGACAATGCCAATGGATCCTGCTCTGACCAAATGTTTTTATACAACCTCGTCCCTGTCGAAAACAGGGTATGATATTTATGTATGGTTTACTATGAAAATCTATTATGGGATACTCTATCAATGAGTCACAGTCCTCCATGTCACTCTCTGTCACAATTGAATGGTTGAGTTCAAATCTGGAAGAAAGCTTCTCTAAACATCCAGGCATATGTGCTTGAATATTTACTAACAATGAGCTTGACCAAGTGCAATAAGGACAGTGATAATGCTGAGAACTTACACCTCTATTCATGTAACACCCCTTCCACGTTTGCATACATTCTATGACTTCATGGTTGAAAGGATCACTGTCTTCAATGATTTCAGCTTTCCTACAATTTCCAGATGTCACTTGTTGAGATGAAGGATTCACGATTTCTGTAATTACTTCTTCTTGAGGATTGAACAATTGAACCAAATTGAGCTTTTGTCGTTTACTTTTTTGATGAATTCCTTCTGTGTTATCACCAAAATCACAGTGGGCATAATGCTCTTTAACTATGTTCAGTGAGCAATCACTGAATTCTTTACATTGTGGACAATGATAATGCAAAACAGGGGCCATGATTGTTTTATTCTTTTCGACTCTTTTTTCAGCACAGCAAGAAAACTCGAGGGCATAGCATTCGGGGATGAATATTTCAGTTGTTGATTCATTGCAATGGATGTGATTGAAGTGGTCCATGATTTCTTCTCTTTCTACTGCACAGAACTCACAAGCTGGACAATGGTAATGTTCCTGAACTGCTTTATTGATATCAATTTTCTTCATGCATTGCTTCTTAGAGCAAGTTTGCAGATTTATCACAACAGAATCATCCTCATTTGAAACAAGTGCAACAATAACTCCACAATCTGGATCTTGTTCAGAAACTGATTGGACATCAGAATCGACAGCTTCATTAGCATCATCTCTCGGTTGAGAAATCATAAAGCAGTTGACTCGATGCTGCTCAATATCACTGATGTCTTCTGAGGTCCACTCACAGTTCTCACAATGGAAATGAAACTTGGTCTCATCATACTGGTGTCGACAAGCAAGCTCAGTACACACAGGATATAAGTCCAGGCGCTTTGCTAATTTTTCACAAGTGAAAATATGCCCCTTCAAAGCATTAAGTCTGCTATTCACATACATACACTCTGGATATCCAGCACAATGATAGTGTTTTTGACCGGATGACTTTTTAACTTTGTCTTGACCAGCAACACAGAAAGCCTGAACTTTAGAACATATCAAATATGACTCTTCTGGAATTGTAGCAGGCTTGACAGAGCATTGTTCAATGTGAGCTTTAACAGAAGTATCATCAAACGAAACAAAAGTACATTTAACTGACATAGGACAATGGAAATGGGGAGTGGCATCAGTCTTCAAACAGAGTGGTAAGACTCCATAGCATTTGGCGAAGTAACCATCTCCCCCTCCATTACCCTGGTCTCTGTCTTCCATCATGTTACATCATGTTGCATACCTGCAAAGACAAGTTTTAGCATTACGTAATAAGTTTCCCATGGTTATTGTTAAGAAGATAATAATGTGACAAAGCAAAAATTAAGCAAAATCTTGGCAGCTAAAAGACTTGAGTTTGTTAATCAGCATGGTCTATCATAACGGTTAATTAAAATTGGAAAGCTCATGTAACAGGTGATTGTGGCCTTCTTTCGAAACAAGTGCCAAACTGATAAGATTGCACTAAATAATGCAGTACTATATGCACTTATGCCCATTTCAAGAACAACAATGGTTTCAAATTAGTAAATTAGAGTCTATGAAGACATATTGAATTACATTTAAATTGCATTCTAACTTTTTTGGCATTAAAGTATTAATCTTTTGTTCTAGAGGATCAGTACTGACGATATTTCAATTGCTGAGCAAACAGACTGTTATATAGTTATGCTCATGCAAACCAGCATCCAAAATAAATAATAATACAATATCTAAAAATTAACAATGCTAGAACATGTCTATCATTACAAAGTCAAAATTTGCAAATTTTCGGATGCCAAAGGTATACATGATGAAAAGGACCAATGAAATTCAAAAATATTGAAAATCAAGGAAATATTAGAACTTGGATCTCAAAAACATATTAAGTGAAACTATACGGTAATGATAATATATAACAATAAGAATTTGAATATTTTCATTGTAAGTACAACAGAAGCACAAACAAATGTTCAGAACTAAATCATAAAGGAAATGACATAAAATGCAGTTCAAGGAAGTGAAAAATTCATAGTTTATATCTACAGATGAGCCAAAGTTGGGTATCACATTCACTTCTTTTTTTCAGTTTTGAAGTCAACTTTGAGAGACCTTCCATTCAGTGATGAACCATTGAGAGCCTGAATGGCTTGGGTAGCATCTCCGTAGTTTTTGAAGTTCACAAAAGCAAACCAGTGATCAGTCCCAGCATCAGGATTTACATTTGCCATTGGCTTAACATTTGCTAAGGCACCATAGGGAGAGAACAGCTGGTATAAAAGACAACTTTTACATGTTGTCTCAGGAAGATTTCCTATGTACACACAGAAGTATTGTGCTTTGCTCTGGGAAGATGAAGAGGGTGGAGTGAGTGTTGGCATCATTGGATGAGAATGAGAAGGTTGGTGATGGACAGGTGGCTGATATCCTGGTATGGTTGAGGAAGATGGTGCACTACTTGAGTTATTGAACATGTTTGATCCAATGGGAGGGTATGCACCTGGATGTGTATAAGTGCTCATAGAGCCATGTGATACTGGCTTACTGTATGGGCTGAAACGATGTGCTGTGTTATGTGAAACACTGTGAGAAGGGGCACCCATTGCCTGTAATGCACTTGCAGTAGCTGCGCTATGATTCAAAACTAAGCCTGGCACACCACTGTGGTTGGCATCAGAAGCAGTAACACGGTCCTTCTTCTGGCCATCAGCTATCTTAACAATTAAAGGGAGTGTACTACCTTCTGGACATTTGTCATCCATTTCAAGAATTGCTGCTGCAGCCATTTTGGAGTTCTCATAACGGACAAATCCAGCACCTCTGCTACTACCAGACCCATCTTTAAGTATCTTACAGTGCTTCACAGGTCCAAATGTTTCAAATCTCTCAGTGAGATCTTTTTCATCCCAGTTTTTAGGCAAATTTGCAATATAAACATTAACATCATTGGCTGAAACTGGACCACCAGCTTTTGGTCTGTTATTGTCATCAATTGGAGTAGAATAAGCAACTCTCAAGCGCTTATCCTCAATCTGCTTTCCATTAAGAAGCTGAATTGCTTTTTCAGAGGAGTCACAGTCTTCAAATGTAATAAAACCATATCCTTTGGATTCATTTGTTTGTGTATTTTTCACAACATGAGCATTTGCCACATTACCAAACTGCATAAACATGGTTCGAAGGCCCTCAACATCAATTGACTTTGGCAAATAATTGATCATCAGTTTTTTCTTTTGTTCAGTTGACAAATGCTCAACCATGCTGAAAATTTTCTGCAAAAAACAATTGATTTAAATCGATTGGAAAAACATATCAGAGATAATATTGAAAGGATAATATCATGAATTTTATAACCCAAAAGAGAAATTAAATCACATACTCAAAATTGAATCAATTTTTCACTGACAGAGAACCTGAAAGTCTGAAAATAAGGATGCAAAGTAAAGCAATGAAGGAAAACTACAAATAATTTTATATAAGTAATAATGAACCAAAAACAGCAAGTTAAATGCCATTGATGCTCACAATGAAGTCCAATTAGATGTTATCTGATGAATTTTGAGGAAAACTTGAATACACAGTTATAATTGCATACTGAACTAAGAATAGCAAAATATCATTCCTGATCAAATAAAATATATGGGTGAAATGAATTTGAGAATGAAAGACCATGATAGGAAAAGCCTGATTGAAAAAATCTATGATGAAGTTTATCAATGCTACTGAACATGGTTTTGTTGCTTCATTATCACATTGATAAATGATTTCAGTGTTTTTTGCTTAGCGACTCATATTCTGAAAATCTAAATAAAATTTCGAGGAAATTAAAGCTAAAGAATTAGGTACTGTGCTAAATGAAACATTGAAAATAACATATTATGTTGATGAATTATTATTGGTATAACATCGATAAATTGATAATAATGCCAGAAACATTTGAAATATTATCATCTTGGGTATGCTGATAAATTCAGAGCATTATTAAAAGAATCATTACAAAGCATTCTTACATATGAGTTAAATTAAACTGTTTCTGGCATTGCTCTTTTCTGCCTTGAGTGCGACCTTCAATACATTTCCATCTAGTGAACTTCTGTCAAGGGTGAGAATTGCAATATTAGCATGATTGCTATCTTTAAAGTTTATAAATCCAAACCAGCTCTTGCTCTGACCTTCCCTAGGCTCCTTCTTTTGATCCATTGCTTTGACAGAAGAAATAGCTCCATAAGGAGCAAATAACTGGTAGAGGAGACAACTCTTGCATGATGTTTCTGGAAGGTTTCCAACATACACAGCAGCTGGTTGCTGCTGTTGAATAGGGGCATTTGGGGATGCAGTTAGTTGGTGTGAAGCTCCTCCGTGTACAGTGAAGGAAGACTGTTGTCCTTTTGGAGGTCCGCCAAAGTTTATATTTTGATCTCTCATACCAAAGTTACCACTATTCATGTTAGGATGATCATCGAAATGCTGGTGTACTTGTTGACTAGATGGGAGTAATGGTTGAGCATTATGCTGCTGCATTGGTTGATGAGATGGCATACTGTAGGGATGGTGACGGTTGTTTTGAGATATACTTTGTCTCAGATCTCGAGGAGGCATTGACCCTGGTTGCACAGATAGGCTTTCATTAGGAGACTTTAGATGACAGCTTAATCTTAGATTTGTTCCACCTAGTAGCTTTCCATTCATTGCATTTGATGCTTTCAAAGCACTTTCATATGAAGAAAAAATGACTTTTCCTTTGCCTGTAGACAAGTTTGAAGAATCGAGGATTATATGAGCAGAAAGAACTGATCCATATTCAGAAAATATTTGATGTAGATTATGCTCTTTTAAGTTGACCGGAATATTAGATAGAAAAAGATCAACCCCTTGGCCTTGGTGAACGTTACTGGTAGGTCTACTTAGTTGAACTGTAACTCCATTATCAATTGTATTGGACTGGAGTGGCATGAAACTATTATCTTGGCTTTGATTGGTGCTAGCGAATCTGTTTAAACTTGTTCTTTCCTGTGGCAATTTTGTGGTCCTTATCATTCTGCTGCCAGGAACCTGAAGAGCCACTTGCTGGGGAACCTGAGGTAGAACTTGATGGGGAACCTGTGGAGGGACATTTCCAAGTTGAGGGGCATTTCCAAGTGGAGGGGCATTTCCAAGTGAAGGGGCATTTCCAAGAAGTGGCTGGCTGGGAAATGGTTGCCTGGAGTAAGTGACTGCAATTTTGGATGGTCCAAAAAACTTTCCATTGAACATGAGGCCCCTCTGTGCATCTTCACTGCGAAAGTATTCTACATATCCATAGTAAGGGAAACCTGTCTGTATCATGGTAGCCCTTGCTACATCACCTGCAACACTAAAGAGGTCGACCAGGTCTGTGTCGGAGGCATTGTGTGTAATATTAGTAACCTGAAGGACTTTGTTATCATTTGGGAGCGGTTGATTCATCCTATGGGGGTTAGTAATGAAAATATTTGTTCGTTAGAAAAATAAAAGTATTACCATCACATTATACCTTTATTTATACTTAGATAGTAGCTTAGTAGGTAGATGAATAAAATAGTGATGAAATAAGTGGATACAGAAGAAATAACTATAAGCTTATAATTATAACTTTATAAGAGTTTAAGGTAGCTACCAATCATAACAAAAATTGAGGTTTTAACGTGATGTTTTCATTGAACACATTTGTCTGTCAGTCTGATTTAGAATATTGATCTAAAGGATAAGTAAATACTTAAATAGGTAGGTAAGTAGATAGCAACCGACAATGGGTCTGTATTCTGTTGCAAGAATTGATTGTATGGTTCAGTCATTTTTTCACTGTAACACCACCTAGAAGTAAAAAAGAAAACTCAATATTCACATCTGGCATGATATAAGAAAAGTGGAAAGTAGTGCCTAATTTGTGTAACCTAGATGAGTACTTCGTTAGATGCAATCCACTGGTTCAAACAAACAGTTAGGGTATTATATACAGAACTGGCCAACGTTACTACCCCTGTGCCTTCCTGGCTCCGACCATAATTTGTACACTAGTTGGGGCAAATACTTTATAGGACCTCTGGCTCTTGGGGTATTCATGATTTTTCAACATTTTCTTTCAAAGGCCATGAATTAACCATGAAATAGTTGAAATCGTTTGGAGGCGATAATTCCAAAGGACTGCTAGGGATTCCTCATTCCATGCCTATTTTGAAACTTTGAAATGAAGCTTTAAACCCATTGAAATGTTGAGTTAATTGACTTGAAGCATCTAGAAGCTACCGACACCTGTCATTTAATGATATTTTTCATTTTAACCAACAATTTGACCTGAAAAACTAAAAAAATGAGTTTCTGGGGCCATTGCATAATTTATCATATATACCCCGAAAAATTCATGCTGAAGACAAAAAATCAAACTCAATAATCTTTAACAATTTTCAATAACATTTGAACATGTAGATTTTCGATATCTTATCACAGACAGGAAAGTCTTAACTGCAGCTAATACTGTAAATAAAACGCAGTATCTCAAAATGAATCATATTCGAAAATTATAATATATGCAACAAATAAATTATCCATCAGTAAGGAAGAGTCGGATCACATTACATAAACAACATAATATATATATCACAATAAAATACTCATAACATTACCAGGATCTTAATTTAAACTTTTAAATTATAAAACCTACACATATTTAATAAAACCTACAATAAATATTATAGTTTGATGGTTAACAATTTTATACTCCAGTACTGCAAATCGTTCATTTATCTTTCCACACAGTATTATGATCTTCCAAACAAATGCTTGAGAAGTTAGCCCGGCCCCCTGGCCAATATGGATTATATTGAACTAAGTTAATCAGGGTAACTTGAGAATATTTTGAATTCTATCCGGAAAATGCAATTCTGTTTGGCAATGTTTTTAGAACGATTAAGCTATTAGACAAAGCTCTTCCAATTTTTAAGTCAATTAAAATGTGCCATGCTCCAAATCTGTAGGCTTAGCATGGAAAGATCACAAAACTCTGAATTGAACATCATTTGAAATTTGAATACAGACTATAATAGCACTGAATGTGAAACTGAGAGAACTGTTTGAACTCATTTGATCAACATATGGGCATTGGACATTAAACGACTAAACAATGAAAATTGTCCGTGTTTTATATTGTAACTTCTTTGTTTTCTATCTATCCACTCAATATTTGTAACCGAAACTTATATACAAAATACATTGAAGATGGAAGTAATTTTAATAAGATTTATTTTCCATAAGATTTATTTTTGTAATCCGTCAATTTGCATTGGCTCATTGGGTAAACAATATTTGAAGTTGATATTGAACGATTCGTTGTTGTACACTGACCTGCATCCAAAATGACATGAAAGTACTTTTACTTAGAAGCGTGATTCTTCGTGCAGTTTTATGATAATTATATATGTCAAGCAACAGTTACAATAAAACAATACATATTATATAAAAATTAACATGTTAGCCTAAGCCCCCAAAAACTCAGTTGTCAGTATTCCCTTATTTCATGATATAAGTTTCTGAGATAATTGAAACTGATGTTGTAGTGAATTGAATGAATTTTCAATCAGGGAGGAAGCGCCGTCGAGTGAGCAATGTAATATCAAGCCCACTGGGCCTGCTAGTTATTAACTTTATTATATGACGGGTCGGTAACATCATAGCTCTATAGAACAAATTCATCAAGAGAAAGTAATTCTTATCTCTGGGGACTTCAAATGATTATTTTTTAAGTCTTAAAGGACAATTTCATGACTGCTCTGATTGAGATATCAACTATCCAACCTGAGTAAGGGGGCAAGGGCATGCACGAAGTTAACTTATAAATTATCAACATATATTACTTACTACTTCATTATTTATAGATATTGATGTATCAATTATTATTAGCAGTTATATACCATAGCACGATATTAGAACCCAAGCAGTTTGAGTTTGGGCATACTTGAGAAAACTACTTCCTTAATAAAAAGGGTAATTATTATCAATCTCAAAGTTTATCAACTGATCATATTTCTTGATTTTCACTGAAGTAGGAAAAGGTTAAATCAAGAGGCAGCATTCCAAAATCAAGAGCAAAAGGTCCTTTAATACGCAATGCAATATACAGTAGGTACTATATATACACTATACACAGTTAATAATGTGAATTTAGGTTATATAAAAAATTATGGACAACACTTCGATATTCTTACTTCTACCGGCTCTTCAGAACAGAATTCACATTTTACAAAAGTAGAACAACTATAGGTAATAATATTTTTATTGCATGTCTTTGCTACCTCTTGTTCACTACTTCTAGCATATTGTAGATTGAATCAGACAATAACTATTGAGACACAAAATTTTAAATTCATATTTCAAATATCTATATATATATAATACCTAGCAACTTAATAAGTATGATATGATTATATTACAATATTTAATACCTATTTATGATATGATTATATAAATCCTATGATATATTCATTATTCAATAGATATTAGACATTAGTTCCCAGATTCCCAATACCTACAAAGCTAAGCATGTCCAACATTCTTGCATAATATAATATGATATGAAGTTATACAAAACATAATATTAATATTAATAACAATAAAATGATAAATATTAAAAACACTCAATCCATTCTGCCTTATCATAAACTCAGCAAATAATACACAGATAACAAAGTCTACAAGACCTTACAAGACAAAAATCGTTTTAGACAAGCCTGTGAAAACCATTCAGGCTGGATATACTGTTACACATATCATATTATTATGATCAATTTCTTAGTTGAGATTGTGAAATGAAAATGACGAAAGTTCTTTGGCACTGAAGTATCTACATAAGTACATATTTACTGATTAAAAACTTGAAAGGCAGAACGGTATGTTGGAAATTCATTAACGTTTTGTTGCTTATCATATGAAATTTATATATTGAAACTATATTTAATCGCATTTCACTGAATTATATCATTAATTCTAGTAACCACAAGAAACTAATTTAATAGTATGTTCATATCTAAGACTAAAATTTTGCTACCAAGATTAATTATTAAACATATCATATAAGACAAACCAAAAAATATTTAGAGCACAAAATATCAATATTTTATAGAAAATACTATAACAATAAAATGTTTTGGTGCACGAGAAAAGAGTCAAGGAACACCCTCGTAATTACTCTGATGTGTGTTCCTCTTATTCGTTTTGAAGCTCACGTTCAGATTCTTTCCTGGGGCCACCTGGACGCCGTGCATCAACCTCACAGCTTCAAAGGCAGAGTCATAGTTGGGCATGTTGACGAATCCAAAGCCACGACACTTACCGGTAGCTTTGTCCACCATGGGGTTTATGGATGAGATGGGACCAAATGGGGAGAAGAGTTTGTAGATAGACAGCTCATCACTTTCTTCCTCCAAGTTAGAAACGTACAGGCTCCACCCTGCAATTGTCATGAAATGTGACATCAGGATTTATTGCTTCACTTACTGCTCATAATCTATTTTGATAACTTCAAATTGTTTGTGCACCTGTCTGCCAATGTTCGGAGGGGCGCCCCCGACCAATTGTTACTCCTAGAGTATCACCACCTGGTACCAGGTAAGAGGTTGCTAGCAAGCCTAGTAGTGTAACCAGGTGGGTCCCAGTAGAACTCTCTGCAAATGAGAGTTGTCATCCATCCCCGGAAGGGGATGTGGTGGTCTGTTGGATATTGCACCATTGCACCAAACAAAACAAACAAACTTGTCTGCCAGTCTGTACGCCTATTATAGAAAAGCAATGTTTTAGCTAATTCTTACTAGGAAATTTTCGTCTGATTTAGACTCAACGGTTTATCATAGGCTGTTCACCAGTTATCCCAATTTGAGAAGGCACTGTACTGATTACTGGGCCAACAACACGTCATGATAACATGATCTGAATTGTCAAACATAGCGAATTCAGCTAAACAATCAACTAAATGAATTATTCTCAAAGCTCTTCTAAGTCAGCAAGTCAACAAGAGTTGAAGAATTATCAAATGTAGTCGGCGCATGCAATGCAAATGATCTATTATATACCAACGTATTCAGTGGCTATTAGCTTGCTCACAGACACGTGTATTGTATAACCATCTTAATAACAGTCGTGTATTATGATCATGATACCGATTACCAATGTCATGAGTACTGGTACACACAGTATTATTGAAAGATCTCAACCAGAACAGACTCAAGCTTGCTCTGTAATTAATTATCGCTTCATATTATACTGATGAGACTAAAAGATGTTATCTATCTAAGGCAGGTGTCGCCACCTCGAGAAATGAGGATTCTTCTGAAATTTCCGATCGCGCGGCGCCATGTACGTAGGTGAATATACTGTTAAATCAGTATCACACGCGTACAAATTGTGGTTTTGTGGAAATTTCAGGCACCGATCTCAGAGGTGGCGACACCTCAGTTACATACAATGTACCACTGTACACTGTACAGTGTATTCATCATATTCATCACAATCATGATCAGAGATACATGATCACAAAATAATAATGGCTAATGCATTCAGCTATTATATGAATTTGTACCGTTACTACCTTGCCCTTAAACTACTGAATTCACAGCCTTCATTCGACAGTTGACTTCATTGGTGATTGGTCACTTATTATAGACTTTGAAATGTAGTTCAAAATCATACTGTGAATAACATCTGATATGAAAAATTAAAGCCTAAAATGATTGCTATATGTTATCATAACGAATGAAGGAGTGAGTACCTTTTCCTTACCTTCCAAAAGTGGGTAGCAGGAGTAGCACTGCTACCGAGGGGATTTTTTTCAAAACCGAGGGGGATTTTCAAGTCAAGATGCACGCACGCGCAGCGTGCGTGCTGCGCTGAAATCTCGAATGAAAATTTGATAAATATTGTATTTATTTGCAACTAATGTGTTTTAATAATAACGTAGATCAATTTCAACTGTAAAGATGCATATGTGAGGGGAATACAAACATACAAAGGGACGTGAGGGGAAGTGATCATAAGGTGAGGGGAAGCGGAAAGTGAAGCAAGGGGAAGTGAAGTAGAGGGGAAGATGGTGTGATGGTCAGATGGGCTGAGGGGAATTAAGTGACGTTAACTGAGTGAAAGTAAGGGGACTTTAGTAACTAAGATGAGGGGAAGTATGGTGAGGGGAATTAACTAATTAAGGTTAGGGGAAGTATGGTGAGGGGAATTAACTAATTAAGGTGAGGGATTTAAGTATGGTGAGGGGAATTACGGTGATTTGTGTTGAGATGTAAGGTGAGGGGAAGTGAGGTGAGGGAAAAGCGATATGCCACACAAGAGGAAAATACTGACCACTTTAAACTTTTGTAATAGTTCAATGATAAATAATCGATAGAAAACGCCTTTGACAAGAAAAGGAATGTTAATCAAATTAAAAATTACCAGATTGATCTCAGAGGCAGACTCACGCACAAAACCTTAAAAATTTTCGCCTGCGGCGGGCTGTTGTGAACCAATTAGGTATGTCACAAAACAGATCCTAGACACAATCTAGGGTATGAAACCTTCACAATTTTTGCCTACCACTGGCTGTTTTAATCACATCATACATTAAATAAATTGATCTTAGAGGCAGATTCAGGTGCAAAACCTTAAAAATTTTCGCCTGCGGCGGGCTGCACTGAAAGAATACGGCCACTTAATTGATCCTACACAATCTCAGGAGTAAAACTTTCACAATTTTTGCCTATAGCTGGCTGTTTTAATCACATTATCCATTAACTAAATTGATCTTAGAGGCAGATTCATGTGCAAAACCTTGAACATTTTCGCCTGCGGCGGGCTGTTGTGATCCAATTATGCCACTAAATTGATCCTAGACACAATCTAGGGTATGAAACCTTCAAAATTTTTGCCTACCGCTGGCTGTTTTAATCACATTATACATTAACTAAATTGATCTTAGAGGCAGATTCATGGGCAAAACCTTGAAAATTTTCGCCTGCGGCGGGCTGTACTTAATCGCCACTTAATTGGCTCTTGGCACCGAGCAAGCTTAAAACCGAGGGGATTTTGAAATCTGCTACCGAGGGGATTTTCCTTTTTGGAAGGTAAGACCTTTTCAAGCATTCAGGTGCTATAATAATTACTGGCCTTAATAATTAGCCTACCTTGCTTTTGATGGAAGCAGTTCCCGATCATTTCTTCTGAGGGGGCAGGGATATCCCCTTGGTGAGGTTGTCTGATGGAAGGTTGCCCGAAGGCACTAGTCTGACCACCTGATGCCCCCAAGTTGCTGGGGCCAGCATTGCTGGGTCCTCCCATGGGGTTGTATCTGCTGGTTGGATGTGTTACATAAGGAATTAGATGTTCAGTGTACACCGTACATAGTAGACAGAAGTAGAACGACCTATTGTACATTATAGTGTGTATGTACAGATGTACACTGTACAGAGGTTTCTATCTGTAAGGACGCACTTGTATTATATATAGCTTTGTAATTACACAAAGCGTCAACTATCAGTATTGGGTATAGTTAAAAATCCTCAACGAAAATGAACAAATCAATAATAACCAAACATAAGTTTTGTCATTGAAGAATGTATGATAAGGTTAAGAGTACTGTTATCTTTCACGAAAGAATAATCAATATCATAGGTACTGTATAAATATCAGATTTGACAAGATATACTCAAAAAGCAAAAAGTAAAGAGCACCATCATTTACAACTCTACAATCTACACTGTACCTGCTATTGTGTCTGTTACTTCTTATAGGCCCAAATTTGTTTCCCTGGTCACCTGAACTTGGCAGGTTACTCGACGCTGCAAAAATAAATGTGAGATTGTACTATTTTTACAAAGGAAAAGCAAAGCACAATTTCCGAACAGAAATGGTGTCATTTCGGAAAATGTCCAAAATTACTCTGTAGAAACAGTGCCATTTCAGAAATTACCCAAATAAAAATGATACTACTACCAAGAATTATGACTATTAATTTCCAGTCCCCTAAAACTTCCATTAACTAGAAAATTTAGCCTCCATTAACTGATTTCATATCCACCCCTAGGTTTTACATTGATAAGGATCACCCCATAATCCTTTTTAGTTAGTTTATACCTATAGTATATTCTTGCAAATAAAACTGACCTGTTTTGTATGCAAACTTTATCTGCAGAGGGTTGGTTGGGTTGAAGAGACAGGAACCATTGAGCTCTCTGATGGCCTGCTCTGCATGTCCCCTTTCTGTGAACTTGACAAAGCCTTTACATGTACTCTTCCCATCTGTAAATAATAATCTCCGATCACTCGAAGCAAGATAGGAGAGATAACCATAAAAACTACTGTAGCAGGCGATGATAATGTGACTCAGTAAACAATAGAGTTATCTATATGATCAATATTATCAATATTAAAATATGATATAATAAATATGGCAATATTTTTGGTTTGATATGGTAATATTATTATCAATATCAGGACAGACAGTGCTGACACTGGAAGTATTGCTTACACTGATCTGTGATAAGTCGTGTAGTAACAATAGGACCGAATCTGTTGAAAAGCTCCCTAAGTTGGATCTCAGAGAACACATCAGGTAAATTAGTTATGTACAAGTTAGTCTCATCTGGATCTGATGAGTGGTCATTTCCCGGCTTTGCCATATTGAAATGCTGGTGGAAGCGGAATAGAAGTATGGCTCAAAGAAAATATATTATATCATATAGATTATAGGTATGTTATGCAAAACATATATCTTGTCATGCAAAACATATTATTTTATTAATTAACTAGTTTTAATCATAAAACTAACCAAACTAAAGATATTGATTTCATTTTTTAATTTGGCAGTTATGTTATGGTTGATATGCAGTAGGTATGTGTTCCTAGACTAATTATAGGACCACTTTATTAACGAATATTTTCATATTAATCAGCATTTTTGATGTTCACTTTGATAAGGATGTCAAAACTCAAAAGCCATTTGATTATGAAAGTAGCATGCCTAATATTTAATATTTAATTCTAATAAATGGTACACGGATTTATGAAGTTGAATGCAATAGTCTTGCCGCATTTTCAGAAACTATGCATTATTTACTGCCAATAAATTGAACTTGAGTTAAAAAAATTCTATAATGAAAACCGATTATGAAACAAAATTTTGGGCAGAACCTGATTTTTCTAGTTAATGCAAATGCATATTGAAAGGTATTCAATATATAGGTTAGCAGTCATCTTGTTAATCAAGCCAAGAATAAACTATGAATATTAACTGTAAAATAGCACGATGTTATTTCAAATAGTGTATAAATGAATAAATGAAATGTTGTTATTATTGCAAAGCCTGTTATTACACTTTCAACACTGATCATGATTTCATGCACGCTTATCAAATAATTGACTCAAGCAATAAGAAAATCAAATCATATACTCGTATGATATTATAAATCTATAGGTATAATGTATAGTAAGTATAGAGAACAATAGTGTATCATATTACTATATCTGGTAATTGATAGCTAATATCCTACTTTTCCCGGTTTGTCACCATTAGAAATATAAGTTTTATATCAGTCACAATAAATATCTTAATAAGCTCGTTGTTCCTTGTGTACAGTAATCAAGCAACTTGTTTTTATGCTGAAAAATAAGTGAAGTAATAATTTACTGTAACAAAATCTGTGATAATTGTAATATAAAACTATAAAAGTAATAGTGCAATTTACAACACAAAATGATGTTTCATTAGGTAACAACACCATCCTATCCATTTCATTGTCGATCATTATATGATTGTACCAGATTGATAATCTTATAATAATCTTATTGAATTTCAAATTATTAAGATTAATTGAAGATCTGAGTGCTAAAAAACTTTGTACTCCAAACATAGCTCACTCTGCAATTGAGAGCTCCACAAACACTATGCATCTATAACAAAAACTTAATGAGTTTTGATCCATTAATATGCAATTTTGGATTATTATGTAGCCATTGCTAATATTACATCTGAAGTCTGCAATCACCTAACAATATATAAACTTAGAGTTAAGTGTGGCCTTCAAGACTCATTAATGATAAAAATTTGAATTTTTAAAATAAATTAAAAGAAATAGCTTCTAATAGGTAAGATTATGTGGTCATAAAAAGATAGTTAGAATTAGAAGAGTTCAAAAATACCATTCAACAGGATAGAGGCTGACTGTTATTTGGTGCCACTGTCTTCACATCAGAGGACTTCTGACCTGACAAATGATTAAGTTAATATTGAAAAAGATAACATGTTATGCATCAGAATAAAAAGATCATAAGAGCAAGTTTTGACATCTTGACAATCAAAGAAGAGGGTGATATTAAGCCATTTTAATGAGAGTAAGGAACAATTGGGACGGTGGCACTCCCAATAGTGAAGCATTTAAACATGAATCATGAAATATCTTAATCATTGTCTTCTTACCTTGTCTAATTTTGCCTAGCTTTAAGTGAGTTCTTTTTGAATTCAACTTGTATCAGGTTTCCATGCACAGCAGTCCCATTAAGAGCCTTTATTGCCAGAGATGCCTCATCATATTGAGGCATGTTTATAAAAGCTATCCCTTTACAAGTACCATCAGGGTTTGACATGCATTTAACACTGCTTATGGCTCCAAATGGAGCAACTAATTTATACAGTCCATGCTCATCCATGTTTGGAGCCAAATTACAAAGGTACAAACACCATCCTTGAAGTGGTGAATAAGCAGATCTAGCTATTTCTTGTAGTTGTGGAGGGATTGCATTTTGCATTGGAGAGTATATTCCACATAAAGGGTGATCTCTAGCAAAGATAAGATTCCGATGGCTATTGGATGGATGAGTTGTCATCAAGGGATGGAAATTCTGTTGGATTTGGGAATATGCACCATTAGTACTATCTCTGATTGACTGATTCATGCCAAAAATATTGCTGGTCTGATTTTCTAACTTTTGATACTTCTCTGAAGGCTTGTCAGCAAGCTTAACCTGTAAAGGTAAATTGCTCCCAGGAGGAACTTGACCATTTAATCCTTCAATTGCTGAGAGAGCTTCTTCATTGGTATCATACCTACAGAATGCAATCCCTCTACTCTGATTGTTTGCATCCAAGAGAAGCTTATATGAAATTATTCTGCCATACTCTTTACACATGTCTGTTATATCTGCCTCACTTAAATTGGTGGGAAAGTTTGCAATGTATATGTTGGTATTTTTAATCTTTTCTGATGGAGGCCTTGCATAGTTGACTCTCATGACTTTTTCCCCAATTTGAAGTCCATCAAATTCTTGCACTGCACGATCAGCAGGATCTGTTTCAAAGTATTTAGCAAAAGCATAACCCATACTTCTTTGAGTGACTTTATCTCTTATAATCCTCACATATTCAACAGCACCCAGTCTAGAAAAGACATCTTTCAAATATTTTTCATCAATGTCTGGAGGAAGATAATTTAAGATGAGATTTTTTCTCTGTTCAGGGGTGAGATCAGGATGATCAAGGAGAGTTGCCATTATGCTAGTGCCTCAAATAGGTTTAATAAAAGACCCATAAGAAATAGATAAATCATAACTTATACATGGAGTATAGGACACAGTGTCAGTAGAACCTCATTGGCAACATAAAACTAGGATGGGATACAAGGTTATCAAATGTGAATGTGAGGTTGGCAGCCTCTATCACAAAGCACAACCAATAGCATTTAAGAGGAGAGATTACTTATAATACCAGGCAGGTGTACACTGGTGGTAAGAGGTGATCTTTCCTTCTGTGAAAGCTTCCTTCAACCAGGCCCATAGCCAAAGTTTTTTGGTGGGCTCTTTATGGTGAGCAATCTGCAGCAGGGGTTTGGGCCCAGCTCATGGAAATTTTTTTAAAATTGGGTGTTCCAGACTGTTTTTTGGGATTGAAATATATCAAGTTCATCACTGCTTCAACTGCACTGCTGACTGGGAATTGTAGATTATGGTGGGATTGGAGTAGCCAACAACAGCAGTCTGGATGAAAGTTGACTCAGATTAGGCAAATCTAAGGTGGACTCACCCTAACCCTTACCATAACCCTATCCTTATTCCCAACCCTTGCCCTAACTTTAGCCATCACCCTAACCATTCCCAGATAAGGTCCACATTAAATCAGCTAAACAAATCTGCCTTAGGTCTGCCTAAGTTGAGTTGGCATTCCTCCAGACTGCTCCAAAAACCAAAAAGTATTTGATTGCAGATAATATGAAAAAATAAGGACAACATAACAACTCAACCACTAAAGATTTCATTTTAGAGGGCCAGTGTGTCCAAGATCACTGATCAGGATTCAGGATGTCCAGGGAATATCTCTGTATCTTGTGACAGTTTACCCCATGAAAGTTTACCCTGCAACACTTTAACCTGTGTTCTATAAGCACTTTCTACTGTTAAACAATGGCCTCTGAATGTACGGGGTAAGCTGTCTTAGATACAACAGTTTACCCTGCTACATTTTACCCAGGATCACATGATGCATTCATTGGGCAAGATGAGATCTGATGTATCACCATAGTGCTTGTCAATGCCATGTCTCATGATGCAATAAGCATGGCTTAGATGGCATAGAGTCACCTTCTAGCACCTTGCTGATGCCAACACCCTCCTCAATGACCTGCCTCCACTTCATCCTGCTCCATCCCTCCATGAGAAGGCCAAGCCCCACCCCTTCCAAAGTTGCAGCCCTCAAGATCCCTGAAACTGTGAAAATAACTAACCAATTTATTTTCAGCATATTATTTGATATATTATAATTATTTCCTTAATGGGTGGCCTTGTTAACAGTCTTGATGATTGACTAAATGCTGTCCCTCAGCACAACCGAGACGTTCCTCTATATAAATTATTGAAAAAATGTATATTGTAATTGTGCTGTAAAATTATTCAAATTCAAATTCAAATTCAACTGCTTCCAGCTACCCCTCCAGTCACCATTGCATCAGACAGCTACCTGAACATTCCAGATAATGTGGAACCCTTCATGCCAGAGCCGAGCTCCCTCAAGGGGACTGTGCAGAGACAGAGGAAGGAGGCTCTTGCCAAGCACCCAGACCACACTTTTGCAGATGACAGATTGATTCTTATACTCACCTTTCCTGTCAGCTACCAGCAGCATCGGAAGAATTCTTAACCAAAATTCTCTATTATACTCAATGCACATAATTAGATCCAGGGTAAATTGTCGCAAGGTAAAGTGTCATGGGGTAAACTGTCACAGGGTAAACTGTCATGGGGTAATCCGTCACCCACCTCATAGGTTCCCCCAATTTCAAACATAAAACGTTAAATTCCGAGTTAAAGTTATAATACATTCTAATCACAATATGGGTGTAATAATGCTCTCTACTCGACAAAAACAAACTTCTAATTCAGTAATTCAAGCCTAAATTGAATATCCAAAAATCAACAATAAAGGTATATATTTCCTCTTATCGTAGGATGTTACCCTACCCTCGCGCGCGGCGCAACGTTCCACATTTGGACGTCAGAAGAAATAGACCACCCCGGGGCGCGCCATTGGACCCGGAAAGCAGGCGCGCGGCGTGGAAGTAAGACATCCCTCAATATCAAAGACGTAATTTCCAAGAACAAAAGTTTGATGGTTCTGAATTTTTGACAGCATGAAAGCAGAAAGTCTACTCTCCATTTTGATATAAAATTTGTGGCATTTATTAATTGTATGCCGCCGTAGCACCACAGATCAATCACTAGAAGGTAATAAAACACGTAAATTTACGCACGAAAATTAGCAACAAAAATGAACACAACTTTTAACAATATGACTTGATCAAATCATGACTATTACAGTCCGATGGTAGAAACCTTTGTGATCACACAGACACAAAAAGTTTGGTTCAACGAGGCTCACAACAAGAGATTTCGTTGTACAACTGAAGACGATCATACATCATAAATATTCATTGCACGCGTGTGATTCACTCGTGTTATTCAGACGCTTAAACATAAAACTAAGCCATGAATTAGAATACGATACAAGAAGTGTGAAGATAAATTGGCGATAGCATATTATAATTTTATTATAATTGATAGTTCTCAACCAGACCACTCAGTGATTTAGAATGAAGTCTTAATCATAAACATTGAAGTTTTAAGAAATCCAACTCCAAGAGAACCAGTAAAATCCAAGATTGTTTGTTGGACATAGGAGAATTCCACAACACACGAGTCCGAGAGACGTGATGACGATGTTGAAGACTCCATGCTTCCAGTTTACCAGCAATAACTGAAAATTTATTATGGTTTTGTTAATCAAAGCAAATCATATGATGAGCTAAGCAAAAGCATTACAATGGGGAAGGGGCATTTTACCTCACCACAGTTTAGTTTAAACAGTAACACTTCATTTCAATATAGGCAAAGGACTAGATTCAAGGGTTTGGGGTGAGTACAGGTCAGGGTTGAGAGAAAAAGTGCCGTGACTCGTGAGGCAAAATGTCTATGTAATGCAATATGAGTATTTGTAGCCTTCTCTTTGAAAGCAGGATGATACTATTAATAAAATGTTAGGATCCATCTGAGTGATTAAATCCAGATTTCAACAAAGTGAATTGAGCATGGGCAAAACCTTTCAAGATGCAACAGGTCTTAAGATGAAATACCTGGCAATGTATCCAAAGTGCCAAGGAGGATAATCAATAATGGAGGTCATCTCATAATCGTCAACAAGAAGTGCTGGATTGAGGCGCTGGATGAAGTATGTGTGGTGTCTAGAGATGAATTCTGAAATGGAATGTGTAACCACTAGCTAGATTGAGTCTTTAATACTAAATTTCACCGGGTCAAAGAGTTTGTAATGGGTAATAGTAAGAATTTATAGAAATAGCCATTGAAGATATTCGTTTCGAAACACGAAAGCTGAAAGATTAGGCAGAAAGAATTTGCGCGGCTCACGCGCGCTGAATTTTTGAGTGCTTAAATTAAAATGCGGCGATTGCTTTCCCTGCGATCTGAAAGAAATTCTAGCCCATAAGAAGAACTTTCGTACGATATTTTGCCAGACTTGTACCAAAATTTGGAAAAAATGTAGACATATTGAACAGACTATCTTTTGCTTAAAACATTCAATTCCGAAACAAAGTAAACCTAGCTTAGTTCAATTTCAAGCGGTTATTTCAATGTCACAAACCGTTCAAAGGCAGAGAAAGTATGTCCACATTTTGCCCGAAAATTTTTCGAATTCGCTTTTCCATGTAAATTGTCTTGCGGCACCCATGCTAAACTGTAACTTACCTCGGAAGTTTATTAGTTCATCTCCTGTGTCAGAGTCACTTGATGTGTGCGGGGAGAACTGGATTACTGAAAAAACAAATGGATAAAGTTATTGTTCCACGCTAATGCCGCTTTATAGCTACTTTGATTCCAACAGCTGAGGTGTATGATTATCATTAACTAATTTTCTACCGTTTCTGCACTTGTTCACTCTGCTTCATCAACGAATGTCCTGATGTGACCAGAGTCCTTAGCAGTGAAATTTAATGGCAAATAATTAAAAGTGGCAGTGTTTACAGAAAAACAATTTTTTATGAAATTTGGAATGCTCCTTTAACTGCCGAGCACATCTTTGAAAAAGGAAGAGAATATAGGTTGAATGAGGATACGAAAATGTTACAGAAACGGTGCAGTGACATCTGATTCAATTTAAGAAATTAAGGTATCCTTGAGGAAGATCTGGCCAGGAAATTTCAGGCTCCTTTGTGTCAATATACCTTAAGATGAACCTCCAAATCTTGAAATGAATTTATGAAGTAAGTCTTATCTTATTTTGGCACCTTACCTTCGCTATATCAAGATGAGTCGAATTTGGTCTGTTGTAGACTGTAGTGCAGTTGAGTGACAACTGAAAAAAGTATATTTCATTGCATTTCGTACCAATAAGACAGCATAGTATAAGGAGCTACATAACGGGTGATGACTAATTATCTGGAATTATTTCAATGTGTTTTTCTGGGCAAATCAAAGATCAAATGTTAGGGCTCAGATGAGGTTATTCTGGGCTTGAAAATTATCCCTAAAGTGTTAATAAAGCCTTAGGGATGATTCTGAGCAGGCACCCTGTCGTATTTGGGCTCGTGCACGGATTTTAGTTTGTCCACGAAAGTGATTGAAAAGTGATTGGAAAGTGATTGGAAAGTGATTGGAGAAAGATCGGCGCGAGATCGGTAAAAGATGTGAGAGTGATCGCGAAGTGATTGTAAAGTGATTGGAACAATATATCTGTCCTCAGCACGTTTTGATGCTAAAGAGATAGTGAGATACAGACGACGGGTGCTGTTGAAGTACTAGTAGGTAAGTCTTATCTTATCTTGGCACCTTACCTTCGCTATATCAAGATGAATCGAAGATGTCGTAGGTGTAGTGCTGTTGAGTGTAGAGCGCTGTCATCTTCACTTCGGTTCACTGACAACTGAAAATAGTACTATGTCATTGCAGTTCGCCCCAATAAGAAAGCATAATATTAGATGCCAAACAGGACTCTTAAATTCAGTAATCGATCATTACTTTCCAATCACTTTTCACTCACTTTCTGGCAAACTAAAATCGAAGTACGTACATACTCAAATAGAACAGTGATGTTTATTTTATTACAGAGTATGTTTCTATGTACGGTTCCATGTAATACATAAGTGTACATAAGTCTACAAATAATTTGGTAATGAGTTAATCAGTTAATCCACCCAGCCGTTCATTGTAAATGTAACATCATTAATGTAACGCACCTGGGTCATGAGCGTGCGAAGTACGTGTATCGATGTGTAGGTATTGCATTTTGGGTACACATAATCTAATGATGAGTGTGAATTGAGTGTGTGATTGAATTATGCACTGAGCCGATTTAGACATGTATAGGCATATTTTCATCTGCCAGTACAGAGTTTCTGTAATACGATCAACCATGTCTCAATATCGCTTGCTCTTCAGTATAGCAATTTCTAATTCGGAGGATTGGACCATGGAAAATGATGAAGCAGCAAAAAAAGGTATTTACCATAATAATGATAATAATGAAATTAATAGATTACTCGGGGTTATTAGTACTGTATTTTACATCATGTGAATTAGCCATGTGTCTGTATATACTCTCTTTATGTTTAAACTTTTTAAAACAAACATGGCACTCAATCCCCCCCTTTTGTTCATGAACACTGATGACGTGATGTTTTATACGGTACCGTTCTGGGAACTTGAGACCGCAAAAGGCACAGAAATATCCATTCACTTCTCTGTGGCACAAACGAATGTGCTTGTTGAGAGCACGTTTACTTCTGTACGCCTTCGAGCAGGAGGGGCACTGGTGGTGTTCATTCCCAGCCGTTCCTTCGGGTCTTTGTTCGTTTAAACTTCCTGTGACAGAAACTCATTTCAGCAAGGAAGAGAAAACGGCCTGGCCCCAAAATAGGGAATCTTACAAGACGTAAAGCAGAGAAAAAGAAAAAGAAATCAAATTCAATATCAATGGTAACATTGCGATATAATACATTGATTTTTTATGTTATTTTTTACATTTTCTACATGATTATTGTCCACTTTCTTATTCACTGGGTAAAAATGCATAAAAATGCATGATAATTTCGTTGCCCCCCCCCCCTGCAATTGGTGCTTTGAAGTACCTACGCTGTACAAGATGAGGGGATTCTGCCATGTAACTGCCAATCACTATACCTATGAAAAATCAGTTGTCAAGTGAGAAATTAAGTCAATAGTAATTCAAATTACAAACATTTGCTATTCTGTGATAAATGTCCGAGATCAGTGTTACAATTTCCATTGATTGAAACCGTTTTTGCAACCGTTTACATCTGGTCAGCGTAGATAAGTTAAGAAAAACCCTCAATAGAAATGAAAGATAATATAAAACGAAAATATCAACAGTTAAGTTAAATTTCAACATAAATAAATAAGGGATCAGTCACACATCACGTAACTACGAAGCGAAGAAGTGGGGGGGTTCAAATGAGTACGCTATATCTGGTATGTGAATGTAAGTTGAAATCAGACAATTGGATTACGTGATATGTGGATGGTACCTTCAATCTTCATAGTACAAGTAACTGTTTATTACTCTTCCGTGCCCTATTACAAGTGGGAAGTTTTAGAATTTTCAATAAATCAGCAAGTAGAGTTTAACAATAATTTGTTGATTAAATTCGCCATTATAGTTGTCCCACATTGATAAGGCAAGGCAACACAGAAGCATGCTACTGAAAAACAAATACCATTGAAATTTTAAATTCAAACATAATAAATTAATTCAATTTGATTTCCGACTTTTTCCAGAAAAAAGGAATGATTGTGAGTGACCATAACTTCAAAATAAATAGACTACAGAGAGCATGTCGAGATGGGGACATTGATGATGTAATGTCGTACATTGATGATATGAATCACCATGAAATGATGATAAGATCTTCTTGTAATGATACTGCCCTTCACTATGCAATTCGAGAAGGTATTTAATTATAGGTTTGTTATACCTAGAAGAGTAATACATATAGCTTCGTTCCCTCGTAAAAATGGGGTGCTTTGGTTTGAGGATGTAGGTGGGCTGAGGGGTAGGTAGAAAAGGCAGGGAACAGGCTGAATTTAAAATTCTCGTCAACATATCATATTACCAAAATCACAGGGAACATAGATTGTGCTATGGCTATATTAAAACACCCTAGTTTCTGTTTAACTGACCAAGAGAGAGCTGAGTTTAGCAAACTGTGCAATGATTACAACAGCCCCAGAGAGATTAAAGATGTCATCCTTGGCGACTGTATGTAGGGCGCCATCTATAAAGGACGTCCGCAAAATTTTGCTATTTTAGGCCCATCCCTTACCCTTGCCAACAACCTTCCCTCAGACATCAGCACTTTCATTCAAAAATCTTCTGTGCCCTCATTTCCAAAAAATTCCAAAAAAATCGCCTGATGAATATTCAAATCTACCGAAATTTATATTAAATGCCCACGTCCGGTTTTGGCCGAACACCCCCTCCCCCACGACCGCATTAGTCAGACTCACCCCTCCTTCCTCATTGCGGTGGACGTCCTTTATGGATGGCACCTAGTTACTATTCATTTTATCAATGACAACACAATAAATCAAGAATCAAATATTCAAAGGGGGGTGGCCGACATATTTTTGTTTTTTCAAAAAATCACATTTACCTTAACAAAAAAAAAAAAAACAAAAAAAAAAAAAAAAAAACAAAAAAACAAAAAAATACAAAACAAAAAAAACAAAAAAAACAAAAAAATACAAAAAATACAAAACATAAAAAACAAAAAAAACAAAAAAAACAAAAAAAAAAAAAAAAAAAAAAAACAAAAAATACAAAATACAAACAAACAAAAACAAAACATGAAATACAAAAATACAAAATTACAAAATAGATTAAAAACAAATAAAAGAGTAAATATAATACTATTGATACATCAAGTTATTAAGGTTGGCGTAGTAACCTTCTGCTGAATTGAGTGTGGAAAACCATTTTCACATTCATTTTGTCAGTTCGAGCCCACATAACCAAACCTTATTCTAACTCGGAACAAACAACATTGGTCACGTATTTTTATCAATTCCTTCAACTCATCGAACTCAACGGCTGAAATACAGAAACTGACATCAAGTTTACGTGTTTCTATCGCATCTGAACTTGTTTCAAGGTAATCAAGTCGAATGACCTATAAATATAAATTTTTGAAATCCCCTAATTTCTAGAAAACATCCACGAACTTACGTGCTTCACAATTTCATCGTAGATTTCTCATTCCTATTTATTGAGGCATTGAGAAACCATTATCACTTCGTCATTGTATCACCGAATAGGCTACATTCTAAAGTTTCGGTCTTAAACGTAATTTCAAGCATTTGGCAGTTACATTTTTAGAAGCCTCCTGCGACAAAATTTTCGACCGATCGCCTTAAATTGAGAACTCCTCTATTGCTAAATCTCTAGGTCTAAAAGCAATGTGTATCGAAGTAAAACACAATCAGGCGAAAACTCTGAGTTACAGATGTTCAGAGTAGGGAAAATAGCGTTCTATCGCAAAATACTTTATTAGAGTGGTTTCACTTGATTTTGAAGACGACACCACAGCAGCAAATGGGCACAAACCAAATTCCCTTTCATATTTTTGTATTTTTTGGTTTTCATGTTTTTGGTTTTTTATATTTTGTTTTTGTATTTTTTTGTTTTTACTAGTTTTGTTTTATTGTTTTTGTTTTATGTTTTTTTGTAACTTTTTGTTTTTGTTTTTGTTTTTGTTTTTTATGTTTTTTGTATTTTTGTATTTTTGTATTTTTTTTTTGTTTTTTTTGTTTTATTTGTTTTTTTTTTTTTTTTTTTGTTTTTTTGTTTTTTCAGAAACAACATTTACCTTAAAAAAAAAAAACAAAAAATAGGTCGACCAAATGAATGTTAACTTAGACACAATGGCCAAGTATAATGCGAATTAGATCTCTTAAAAACTTCCCATCAGTGTTTGGATATTCTGAAGAGATGCAGTGTCCGGATGTGGATGCTAATGAGCCAATGGAAGACCTAGAAACAATTAACATCGTTGAAACATTTGAAGAAGTTGCAGATCGTATTCAAGCAGCTCTCCCCAACTTAAAAACTCTGTGGGACTTTGACACCTCAATTGTGATCATGATTATGCGTTTTATTGAAAATGCTGGTGACTTTAAGCACTTTTTCCCCCTCATAATTTTCGTAGAAGCCCTCAAAAAGAGGTTTTCGGGGAAAGAGGGATTTAACACACCATCCCCAAGCAGAAACACGTTACTCATTTTTACGTGGTGGTACAGGACACTAGGAAAAACTGTGTTACATCTGTTAGAAATGGTTGGAATCATGACGCCCGATGAAAAAACTTTACGAAAACAAGGAGAGCGGTGGTTCAATATTCCTTTGAGAATCTTAGAGGGTTTTATTGATTGCAATATCGAGGAAGCAGTTCGCCAGTATCATGGAAAGGAAGTAGTTGTCGCCAATGATGAACGGAAGGTAGCTCTTTAAATGATTTGGTTTTGATCAACGGTCAACATATTACCAATGGATGAGACGATTTCATAACAGTACCCCAAATTTATCGAATATTAACATGAAAATATTAGGTTAGTGCGGGAACTAAGGAAGGAGTGGGTGCGGCATTAAATATTGGAGACCCGTCTTACGAAGCACAGCAGAAATGGGAATTTGAGCACATGACAGCTATTCAAAAATTACATGGTCTCAGTCCGAATCATCTCTATCTCTTTGATTTTGGAGGTAAATAAGCGCCATTTTATAAAGACTGACTGTATATTTCTAATCAAAAATAAAGGAAATTATAAATAAAGGAAATAATGCTTGTATATACCAAACTGTTTTAGAGTTCTGTGTAGAAGAGAAGCAGTACAACGACAAAGCAGCCCAACTTCAGCAAAGAAGTCACAGGTACATCAACGACCTGAAAAATAAGTCTAGTCAAGGTGACTCAAAAGCAACATTCCTTCTAGCTAGGCAGATGGCCAAAAAACAAGAGTTTATCGGTACGTCATTTCAGTATAAAGTTTTACATGGGGTTGGAAAATCACTATCATGACCTTTGTGTATTTGTAATCATATGGTAATGTGAACTCAATATATGAAGGAACTAGAACGGCAGAAGAGTGAAATGATTTTGCTTTAACGTATCCATATGTGAATCATAAATTAATCTTTTTTAGATCACAAGATCTATAAGAATCAAGTGATGACAAGCTGGAGCTGCCAACTCGTTGACAAACGTCCCAGACCACACTATGTGATTAATGAAGCCTGCAATCCGACGTAAGTTCAAACTAGATGATTCAATTCTCAAAAAAGTAATCAATGGCCCATCTATTATTGTTGAACCATATACATATTTGGGTCGTATGAAAGTATACCAATGACCCCCTACTGACCCCCTGGTGAACTCCTACTGACCCCCTACTAACCAGGGGGTCAGCAGAGGGTCAGTAGGGGGTCAGTAGGGGTTCACCAGGGGGTCAGCAGAGGGTCAGTCGGGGGTCAGTAGTATACTTTCATACGACCCATATTTGATATATACTGATCAAGTGGTTAAGTGTAATTTTTACAAAAATCCGTTCAGGGACCCAAGATTTTTGATGCCTGGATCAAGGAACTACTTGGAAAGAAAACAACAAGCCAGTCTCACGAAAAAGCAACTGCCGGCGGCATTGGGTTTTGAGACGGTTGCCCAAGCAGCATCTATCCAAGATCACAGTGAAGACGGTGATGTGAGTTAACATTCTCGACGTATTTGAATAGTGCCGGTTTGGTCACGTGACCAAAAAATTGAGCTGCCTGGCGCCGCTCTAACTATTGATCACATGATCAAGCCAGCACTATTCAAATGCTTCTGGCAGTTTTAAAATAGTTCCCTATACGAATTTATAATCATAAATCATATCAGTCAACTTGCTCTAATTTAAATAAAATCAATTCAATTTAAACTTTTTCATCAGTTGGATGAAATAGAAATCGAAGCTGATGAGGAGATATCTGAACACAAAAAACAAGCATTAGTAACACTTCTACACACAGTGATGCCTATGTATTATACAGACTATGTGCTCAAGCAAGAGGGTTTAGGTAAGCGTTTTCAACAATCGTAGTCACTCCCAAACTTAATTTTCCTATAATTCAAATTATTCTGCAATCTGCATAGGTATACTGACAGAATCATACACATTACACAAGGGTTAATGATGAAAGGGGGTGAAGTGGCGTTAGCTTCAGACTCGGATGGCTCCTTGACAGACGGGGTGGCATCAAGTTACGTCAGATACAGCGTTTTCATCGTTAAGAGAAAGACGTGGGGAGCTCATCCTTTACCAGAAGCCATTGCCCAGATGTACTTTCAGATAATGTGTTTTTTAAAGGTAATTTTGCACGAAAAGATCTAATTTACATTCTCGTTCTGATAAATATCCTGAAAATAAAAAATAGTTTTTGAATATTTGGACAAAGAGTTGCTAAAAAGTAACTAAAAATTAATGTTTTGACTGCAGTACGCCGAAAATCCAGAATGTCCACCTAACGGAATTCTAATGGAAATCGATGAATACTGCACAATATCAAGGGTCTGGGAGATCAAGATCGAAAGAACGCTTGTTCTGGAGTCAATCAAAGTTTTCCTAAAATACTTCTGTGATGAGGTACATCTTGGTATTGAGTTTGACTGATAGCAATTCGTGCATCGGATAAGTTTAATATTGAATTTATCTCCCAGTCGTGATGGTTATACTACTGCTGATCTTGCACAATTCACTATTTCAGTCGGTTCGACTCATCAGAAAAAGTATGCCACAAGACATCAGGGAGATACGAGAGAAGTACCGTGAACTAGCCAAAGCTCCTGAAAATGTCAAACACGTTGGAGACTTCCCGCTCTTGACGTTTTCAACAGGGGAGCCCTTACCATCAAGATGCCCTCAGTACAGTCTCCTCCCTTTCAGTGTCATTGACCGCTACGGTTAGTTCTCTTCAAAATCCGCCAACCTGTTCAAAGACTGGCTAGGAAAGAGGAGGGCCGACACCGAGAAAAACCCATTTCCCAATTTCCGTATACACTAAGGGGTTAAAGTTCATATATAAAAATGGTACTTTTTCATAACAAATAGTTAAACCTCAAACCTCCATTATAAATAATTGAACCCCCACTTGCCAATTTGCATCTCCACCAGGGGTTTTTCGGGGTGCCCCCCCCCTCGGAAAACAGACACATATCAATGCCTTACGAGGGAGATCTAATATAGTAATGTGTAACGCTTTAATATCATAACCAAATTGTACCCAAGGTACTCATTACTGATACAGAGCAAGAATACATTTTGTGATAATCATAATCATATATAATCATTATCATATATTGAATTTTATGCAATCCATATATGCATGGCATAAAATTCAAACTTTGAGTGACGTATAAAGTTAATGCTTTGCGTACAAGGACAGCAGAGGAATTTTTCAGGCATGACAGGGCAATATCTAATGGAAGGTATCAGACAGATGCGTGAGGATGGCTACTCTTACACTCTCATTAAAGCAACGAATGTTATGGTTTACACAGTTGCTGACATCAAACGGGAACCAAGTGACATCAAATACTTTCCAGGTAATACGGAGAGGGGGTTAATTTGGAGAATATGATTTTGGGGTGCTGGTTCCCTGAGTAACTATAAATTTGAACTCGATGACCTCAAATTGTCTAGGCAGCTTTTTGGAATGGGGCACTAAATTTAGCCACAAATTCGGCCCACGGGATGGACCTCTCTATAATTAATTCAAATCATAATAAACTAATAAATCAACATTATAAATATACATCAGATATGCTAAGAATATTTACGAAAATTTTGGAATATTTATACATGGCAGCATGGGGAATCGATTTTCAAATGAAGCCTGGTAAGGTATTGATGAAATAACATTTATCTGCAGTATTCTATCACGGAACGGCTACGGACTACTCAGCTGAGATGGATCAGAATATCAGTAATCATGTAATTGAGCGTCTTAGAGATCGAGGATTGAACATAGTTGCGGCGTCACTTGATGGGAAATCCCATCCACGTATAGTTCGGGATAAAACAGGGACTCCCCTCACAATGCGAGAAGCATCCAAACAACACTGGGATTCAATCAAATCGAAAACACTAGAACAAGTTAAAATCGCATGTGATGATCCTTCAGTTGATTGTAGTACACCGCACCGCCTCAGTTATCTTTGCTTAAGGCTATTAACATCAGCAAGGTAATTAATTTGATAAATAAACTATAACAATTAATATATTATCGAATAATGTGAACTTACGACAATATGCCATAAATCAAAGCAATTTATTAAGACAAAACGGCGAGAATGCAAATGAAATGAAAAAGTCACTTCTTAAAATTCTAGCACCAAACAGTTAACCTTAAATCATCCAAAATGACCAGGGAGGCAAGCAAAGAAGTTCTGGACACGTTGAGCACATTACGTAGCAAAAGAGCTCAAGAACAGTAAGTAGTTAATTCTTTGGAATAATAATAATAGTGTACTTTGGCTTTATATCAATAAAGTATGTTAGTTAAAATGGTACCTTATAATATTATAGGTAGCTATACAGAGTCTCACATTACAGAGCAAAAGACGTGCAGAAGTTTATGAAAGATCATCTACCTGATCAACGCATAACTTTGTGGAGAACAGAGCTTGCCTACCTTACTTGGCCAAAAATTTACCAAGAGTTCTCAGCATCAAACAAACATAAAAGTGAAATGGAAGCACTGTTTGGAACCGTGTTTTACAACCCGACTGCCATTGGTGGAAGAGAAGTTTATACACTTCTGGACTATACACATAACATCAATAGGTTGAGAACACATACAATGCAAGGCAAAGTTCCTGGTATTAGTCCAATGGCTTGGAAAGATGTTGCCAGGTCGAGGGACAACCTGAATCGTCCCCTTACTAATGTTTCTATCAAGATGTTAGAAGAGGGTGGTAAAGACCAAATGTCAATCAGACAGACTAGGGCATTCTTCAGCGAGAAAGTACAGAGTGTCCTGAAGTCAAATGGGTACGTTATTTCTAGCCAGGAAAACATGCAGTAATAGTGTTTGATTAACAAAATACGGCAATAGTTACTTCTTTGGTACAGTTTCTATGACCAAAACTGCGCTAAATATATGAAAATTCTACAGAAAGATAGCTGAGTCAGTTTGGGCGAAAGTCTGCTATGAGTATCTCACATCAGTGGATGATAGATTTATCGACGTGAATGACAGACTCAAGAGTTGGTTGGCAATGTGGGATTATCTAACAAGTTTAATGCCAATAGTGAAGTTTCCTCCAATAGGATCTCACCTGGCATGCTACGTTCCAGAGGAAAATGTGTTCAAAGATGGATTGCCTTCGGTAAGTGAGAAAACGTTCAAATATTGTAATTTACGATTACATTAGTTCTATCACTATGATACTTTATGGCAACATAGTGAATACATCAACTCTTACCAGGACTTGGTGGAAGCAACTCTTGCTGCGATTCAAGCTAGAGTTCAGCTGTACGGAGTTGTCAAGACTGGCTACAGCGCCAGAGCTGTCTCTTCGATAGATACAGAGAACTTTCATGGGATACTCAACAGGCAGCATCATCATGGAGGCCAGGTAGCAACACTTTATGATGTTCAACGTTCCCTCTCCCATCTGTGTGTCGCTATGAGAATTAAGCGAGAACCCATGTTCTCCCGGCTGCTCGAGTTTCCTGAGGAGGAGTCACATTACCCAATGCCAGAAACCGGGCTGAACCTCTCCCAAACCCTGAACCTTAAGAACTGCAGATTCGACCTTATCCCCGGATCAAAAAAGAACAAAGAGGTTCGAAACATCAGAATATGATATAAAATGTTCTCATAATACATAGTCAAGGAATTTGCCTCTTATTTTATGGGAGGATATTTTCAAAATGAGTGCTGGGGAGGGTTGAAAATGGCCAACAATTTATTAAGTAGTTATTATGTTATTCATACTTGACACCTGGTGCTTACTCAGCCTATTCATATCCAAGTTATGAGCATTTGAACGATTGCAATTTTACAGTAGTTTAAGCTGAAATTCGCAAAATCACTTTTCTTTTTGAACGTTGTCTGTATCTACAAACCACAGTACAGCAGTCCTGTGATTTGATCCGTTCATATCTCAGTGTTATAAATGGTAAATATAATCACATTTCTCACCTCTCAGGTACGCCCATTACACCTGCACGAGCCTCCACGAGGAGCAAAGCCAGTCAGGATGTCCGGAGGACACAAACGGAATGAGGAGCTCTGAAGAATGAAAAATACTGTATAATTTGCCTGCTTTTGAAGAAGAAATGTAATTTTGATATGACTGTAAAAAGTGACTTAACTTCGATACATTATCAATGTAAATTTGTAATATAACAATTATTCAATGATGAATTTTGTGTAAAATTACCTTCACATAGTAATAGCTTCGTTATTCTATACCTATTCTTCTTTAAACCACGGATGTACGAACAATACACTTCAGCTTGATTAAGATAATATTAGTCAATGTTTGCTTGGATTTGGAACATCTTTAATGGTTAATAACGACTAAAAATGGCATTCAAATTGAGAATTAATTGTAGAATTTCATCAATACATAAGCCATAGAATTGTTACAAACAAGGTTACAAAAAACAAAAGTAATCTTTATTGAATTAGATCAACAATATTTTACCCAATCAATGAACTGGTAATACATAATAACTGATAGCAAGAGCGTAAGCACAAAGCACCAAGCAGAGGGCGGTGGGACAGCTTTGAGTCACGCGTTGCTATGGCGCGTTCAACTCCGCAAGATAAAATTTGTCGTTGTACATCGGAAACAGACAACCTGATGTGCGCGGCTTTTTATAAAAAGCGCCGATCACTAAAAAATTTAATGAGGCTTCGGAGCATAATAGCTAAAATTTTCTTTCTTGAAAGTTGACTGAGATATGATCAATTAAGTAATTGGAATTGGGGTGATTTTGATCGCGAAATTTTCTCCACTTTTTTGTTTGTCTGACCGCCGCGCGCGCGTCTTTTCATCAAATTTGATGAAACAAAAAGGAATCAAATATTCATTCTATTGGCTAAAAGAAGATATAAAAACAGTCAGCAGCAAGTAATTATGTTTGAAACAAAATTCAATTCAATATTTGTCGGTCATCAGAGATCGCACGCGCAACTGCGCGCGGGTCCAATGGCGTTCCGCGGGGTGAATAGGGTTTCTAAGCCCGCATAGGTGTGTGTACGCGCTGCGCGCTTCCCTGAGGAAGCGCGCCGCGCAACGCAAACAGGGATATACGTGTTTAGCAAGGAATGTACATGCGCGCGCAAAGTTGAAAATATTGTAAAATAATGCACAAAAAATTGTAAAATTAAACGCGTTCTTGATCGTGGATTGAAAATTACAATCTTTTAAGCTGTTTAAACCTCCGAAAAAAAGCGCTCTTGTGTCGTGCAAAATGCCAAAATATGGCTCAGTTATAGTGTTCATGTGCTGACTTGTGTTAATTTCTAAATCAGAACTTTGAGAAATTATCAAAATTAAACAATTTTTAAACCTTTTTGTTCTGAAGAGTCTAATATAAGTTCAATTAACTCCTATTTCTTCCAGAAAAGGTTTGAAAATGGCATTGATAAATGTACACCTGTGCTCAAAGGTGTGTTCTTAAACCTGACCGACCCCCTTTTTGGTTCATCTGGAACACATCAGGACTTCTTATAATGAATTTAATTTCACATTTTGAATTCTTTATACTTCAGATGTCATAATTGATGTTTAATTTATTTTGCTATTGCAACACACCGTCAATTATGAATGTTTGGTGCTTTCTCAAAGTGTTATATATTATTTTGAATCACTTCAGAGATTTAAAAAATCTGGGTCTGAATGAATTGTCTTTACAATATTGCATTATTGATGCCATTGTTTTGAACGTACTTGGTTTTTGTGTTATTAACATGATTAGGTATAATTTTCTTTGATTAAGTTATTTTAATTTTAGGCCAGGAGTTAAAATCTTGTGTGAAGTATTATATTCCTAGTTATTTCCTAGTTATTTGGTTTTTATCTACCTTATTGTAGGAAATTAAGCACTCAAAAAATTAAGCCTACATGTCATTAAGCACCATGAAATTAGGCCCTTTTGAGAGGGCTGGTGCTTAATTACATGTTGGCGTGTAATTAAATGTAGGCTTCATTTCATGAAGCTTAATGCAATGTTTTTTCAAATTACACGCAATTTTTTTTCTACATTTTCTATGCGATGAATTACACCTGTAAGTTCTCTGTAGAACAGTTCTGGTCTCCGATCACACATGGAGGGCTGGAAATCAAGAGACAGGTCAAAGCTGAATGGTCACTTGTAGAAAAGGCTACGTTTTTGGTGCTCCATGCTTACGTCAATGATAACTACAGCTTCGAAAGATCTGACACGGATGATTCGAAAGCTATACTGGAGTGGATCATTGATAGCATCAAGGACGGGAGCAAGATGCAGATGACGATGAATTGGAGGATGCAGAACCAATTCTTATGGATGCTGTAGATGATGAGATGGTGGCTGAAGACGAAAATATTTGATTTGTTCCATTATTATTTCGATTCTGTACTTTGATCATTGCTTTACATTATCACTGAAAATGTAGCAAAATATCGAACATTTATGCCATTTTGAATCCCAAAATTAATTGAAAATTGAGGTATTCAAAAATTAAGCCAGCACGTCATTAAGCACCATGAAATTAGGCCCTTTTAGAAGCATTGGTGCTTAATTTTCTGAGTGCTTAAATTCCTACAATAAGGTATTTATGTTAAGGTCGTATTCTATTATGACATTTCCTTATCATTCACTCTCCAGAACTAGCATGTGACAGACAATCAAGCTGAAGGACAAGAAAAACAAGCAAGCCTCTAAAGAGGCTAAGAATTTTAACACAGCTTATTTTTCGCCTAATCCAACAGGAGGAATGCCATATGGAGTATCTCAAAATATGGTTTGTGTATTTGTTTGTTTAGATTACATTCCATAACAATCAGCTTGACAAAGATTGTTCAGGTCTGTCAATCAAAGCTATTACTATTGGGCATGACACCCTCAATAATAATAATATATATTTTAGGTTGAGATTTGCATCAGAGGGCAAATTCGACTCCTTGATATAAACGAAGCATTACCAGTGAAGTTTAAGAAAAGTGATGTTAAGGAGTTTCCAAGATTACCCATACCTAGCTCTTTGCCCAAGCCACAATTTCAAGTGAAACAGTCGTACAACAAGAGTGTTGCTCCTAAAAGAGCTGCTAGCTACTTCAGATACATAGAAAAAAGTCCAGAGGAACTTGACCAAGAGGTAAGATGATTTCATTGTAAATAAAAGCTAGGACTATGCCATGTAACATTTAAACATTCAGTATTTTGGAACTTTCTACAATGTATAGGCATGATTAATACTAAGATCATTGTGAATGTCTGAACACGAATAATCAAAAATTTATATTATATCCAGATTGAATATGATATGGATGAAGAAGACTATGCTTGGCTTGATATCATGAATGAGAGAAGAAGTGAACACAGTCATTCAAAAGTACCATGTGAGATATTTGAGCAGCTTATGGATAGGTATGTTGAAATCTAACTTCAACTGAATTAAATTGAATTCCTTCAGATTTATAATCAAATATTGTGCATTTTCTTATGTCTGTAAAAATGGCTGGTTGATAACTATACCATGGACTCATTGGAGATTGAAGTGACTTAAATTTTACATATCAGCATTCTTTTAATTTATGTCAGGTTTGAGAAAGAAAGTTACTTTGAATCACAGACCTCTGGCAGCTTATATGACCCTCTGATAGATGAAGATGCTGTGTGCTGCATTTGCAATGATGGAGAGTGTAGCAACAGGTAACAGAATTTGATATTTTATGACCCACAATCTCATAAATCTATGATATCAATAAATTATGAAATTTCCTACCAGTAGATATAGGAGCTTATAATGGATAGAAAAACATTTATACAAAACAGACTGTAATGTGCATATTTTTCAGTAATGTGATTTTGTTTTGTGACATGTGCAACTTGGCAGTACACCAGGATTGCTATGGAGTTCCTTTCATTCCTGAGGGACAGTGGTTGTGCAGGCGGTGTCTCAACAGTCCTTCTAAACCTGTAGACTGTGTCCTTTGCCCTTCGAAAGCAGGTTCTAATTTCTTAGACATCTTTATCATCAAGAAAATCTCACTTACAATGCCAAAAAATAATACTTGAAAATTGATGGTTGACTATGAAATGTGTTCTATCATCATAGACACACACTCAACTTCGAATCATCGCTTAATTTTCTGTTCTTCATCCCAGGTGCCTTTAAACAAACAGAGTGCAGTAGGTGGGTGCATGTGCTGTGTGCCCTGTGGGTCCCCGAGGTTCATTTCAGTAACCCTGTGTTCTTGGAACCGATAGATTCTCTTAACGAGATACCAGCTGCCAGGTAAAATTGAATAAACTGTGGGTTTGGGGAGAGTTAATTGCAGAAATATGTTTTCTAGCATTAATTGAAAATACCTCGATGAAAATATCTCGATAATAAAATTCCAAAGATACCATATATAATTGAAAGTGACTAAAAGTAAACGATCTGTTTGTCCAGGTGGAAGTTGACGTGTTACATTTGTCGGAGGAGGGAGGGTGCTTGTATACAGTGTGTGAAGACCAACTGTTACACTGCTTTCCATGTAACATGTGCTCAGCAGGCAGGTGAGAAATACAGCTGATCAGTGACCTGTATTAAGGGTTTACAGCTGACCTGTATGCAGGTGTCATTCAATGACATAAATGTAAGTATAATCCGTGAACGGTCGTTTCTTTTGTAAAAATTATTGATCTGCTTCCAATTCATGGCAAGATTGACTAAAATAATATTGTGTCTTGCTATCGTGCAATTCACGTATTTTCCTCTTACTTACCAAAATCCCAACAGGACTGCACATGAAGATAGAAACGTACCAGGATCAGTCAGGTAACAGCACAGTAAAGAACGTGGCGTACTGCGACATTCACACCCCTGCTGACAGTGATGTAACGCCCCTGATAAGGAGGGTCAATGACGACTCTGACAACGTGAGTAAAGGGGGAATGTTCACTGATTTTGAATTCAGTTCAGTCTTGTTAAATTGAGATCACATCTCAATGCTACAATTCAATACGTGTTTTATTTTATGAACTGTTACCAATTGGTATCTTCTTCATCACTCCCATATCAACGTTTTCATTCCCTCACTCCACTTCCTCATTCCAGGAGGAAGGCTCCAGGAAAGTGCGACGTAAGAGCATCCTCCTGGACAAGAAACTGCAACAGAAACTTAAGAAGAAGTTTTCTAGTGACGCCGGGGCTAACGCACCAATCGTCAACATTCCTTACATCAAACAGGTGGGTGGGAATAAAAATTCGCGAGTTTTTCCACAACTGGAAGTGAACTTGAGGTAAGTTAAATGGAAAAATTAGAAATAAAAAATAAAGAGCCAGTGGGGAGGGAAAAATTATTAAAAATTTAAGAAAGTTTTCTCCTGAATTCTGATTATGAAAATGAAACGTGACCTCCGTTGCAGGACAAGATGGATGAGATCCTGAACTTGGTGGATATAGATGACAAGGAGGAGTTCTTTGAGAGGTTGAAAGCTTACTGGACCCTCAAGAGACAGGCTCGGAATGGCGTGCCTTTCCTCAGGAGGCTGCAGGTGTGAATGATTCTCTTCTCCCTAGTTTAACAACTTGTGTCTTGTTGATTCCAATCTGATCACTCACTTTTAAATTCGGGCTTTTACTTTTTGCAATACGCATAACACGATAACTCAGTGTTCCTTACTGCTTTTTTGATCCCATCGTGCCTTTATAAAGGATCATCCGAGACTGCTTCTTCAGTCTGGACAGAGACAAGTATAATTCCTTTACCTCCACCCTCCCCTTCAGGTCTCCCACACGCGCACTGCCTCACTAGCTGACGAAGAGTCAGTTGACAAGGAGCAGTTAGTGAAGTGTCAGAGACTCAGACATGATCTAGAGAGGGCGAGGTTGTTAGTGGAACTCATCAGGAAGAGGGAGAAGAGGAAGAAGGAACAGGTATGTGAATTCAACCTCATCCGATTCATGTTTTCTCATTCCACTAGACTTTCAGGAATTTTGATGATTCCCCATTTGTTAAAAAACTAATGTTCTTTGTTCAGAACTGCTGTGTGACTTGTGTCTCATAAATGATCTTATACGTATCTTAATTTCATTCTTTTTATTTCAGTTGAAAGTAGCGCAGCAGCTGATAGAAATGGAGCTGTGTCCTCTGTCCTACATCCTCAACAGAACACTGGACCTCCTCTTTGTTAGGGATACTGATGCCCTCTTCCACGAACCTGTTGATGCTGACGAGGTTTGATTAACTTCAGTGGCATTCGTTGAGTTGCTTATAAATGCCTATCAATTGCTTGCTTTTTTCTATCATTGAGTTAAATGAACTAACAAAGTTTTCTTGATTGAAAACCCTCGTAAGGGCACCGCAAAGGGCTTTTAAATATATTGAATATATAAATATAGATCATTAGAGTCAAAATTATATAGTACTTCGACCAGAGAGTATCGCCAGCAATTCGAAACCAGTAAAGTTAACATTGTCAATCAAGTCCCTGAGGGCTGTTCAGCCCTGTGTGATCACATGAAAAGCAATTACTAAAACATGCAAAACCCTCTTACCAGCAACAATCAACAAACAATTCAATATGCCACAAAAAACACACTTTCAGTTTCATCCATTTGAGGCAATCTTATCCCTGAAACTGATTTGTCCGTCCTTTATGAAGAATGTCTTCCCAGTTTCCTTTGAGGCCCTCTCCTTCATTTCCTTCACCAAGTCTCTATGAATCTGACGCTGTTCGGGGGATCGATCTGGACACACGAAAACAGTTTTAAACTTCTCCACATTCCTGAGATTCCTAGCGTTGGCAACCAACTGACCAGCAACAATGGAGCTTGAAACTTTCACTTTCACGGGCCGGACAGATGCCTGACTAGTTCTTGACTTGTTGCCTATCCTACAGGTCTCAACAATTTTCGGTTTTTGACCGATACTCTGAAAAACGTCGCTCACAGTTTTGCTCAGTTCGTTGTCGTTCTCCTCCGCCAGACCAAACAAGATGACGTTGTGACTGCGGTCCTCCTCCTGCACGACGTGCTTCACAACACTCTGCAGCGTTTGCGGGCTAATGACTTGCTCCTTCGGCTGGGATTTCTCCACGATCGAACTGTACGTCTGAAATTCAGACTTAACCGAGTCACTAACAGACGATTTCACAGTGTCTTTCAGCGTTTCAAGTAATTTACTTTTACAGTCTGATAGCTCCTTCTGAACGCTGATCACTTGCTTCTGGCTCTCAATGAGATCATTCTGCACAGCACTCGTTGAGTTTCGCATGTCTCTGACATACCCCATCAATTCGTCCATATAATGTAGCGATCTGGAAAGTAAACTAGCGAGCTCCGGCTTGTTCAACCTGTTGATATCCCTCATATCAATGTTCTGCAACTTTCCGTAAGGTTTCTGCAACTGCCGTAGAGCGTCTTTACTCCATGTCAAGGCCTCGTCGTACCCTCGATCAATCTCATACATTAATTCTTGCATTTCATTTACAAGGTAAGACTGTGCGTGTAATTAACAAGTTGCACGAAATGTAACAGAGATAAGCGTTGCGATAAGAGAGCGAATTATTGCAACGTATTGAAAAGTACAAAAGATCAACTGAGTACAAAAGATCAACTGTACAAAAGATCAACTGAGTACAAAAGATCAACTAAAGATCAATTAAATTCCGTTGTCCCCTTTTCCTTGTTTCCTACCCCATAATCATTTATTGTCAGGTCGATGGGTACAGAGAAGCTATCAAAGAGCCCATGGACCTGGGCACGATGCGCACTAAAGTAGACAACATGGACTACGCTTCATTTGACGAGTTCAAAGCAGACTTCATGTTGATAGTTTCAAACTGCATGCTGTTCAATGAGACGGGGTCTAGTTATTATCGGTACGCGGAGAGGTTCAGAGAAGGGGCCAGGACCATTCTTAACAGGTGAGGAATTCGGAGGGTTAGTGTAAATTGTGAGTGGAAATAGACTTCGAAGAACCTTATCATTGTTTGGTAATTTTGAATTTCTCTACTTTCGGCAATATACTCAGCTGGGCATTGATTGACATCCTGTGTGAGTAAGTTTATCAAATGTTTCGATTGGACCACATGACAGTGAGATCTACAACCCTTCCCCGGCAGATGTAAGCAGACGGTTGAGAACACGCCGATAGACTACGAAACCCTTCTCCTAATCCAGCAGCAAGAGAAGAGTCTAGATGAGCAGATGATAGATGTGAAGAACAAGATGGAAGAGGCAAAGGCTATTGCTAACTGGAGCACCAGGAAATCTAAACTCAAACAGGTTTGTATCAGTTACATGTGGCGACTTAACCAATATAATGTGCTTGTGTATAGTAGTCACAATGTGACTACTATACAGACAGTCTGATAGAGAAACTGTACTAACTGTTTAATGAATAGAACCCCAAGGTTTTTGAATATTGTATCTTAGACACTTTCATTGTTTAACTTGCATGTTTTACACAGCTTTGTATTCAGAATTTCATTATCTTGTTCATTCCAGTTGCGCCGTGAGATACGGAAGATAAAGCAACGAATGAACGAAGAAGAGAGGATGAGTACCGCTGATTCAGCTTCATCTGCTGAAAGTATGTGAAGTCTTAAATCTATTAATTAGCTAATCCCAGTTTAAGACGCCAGCTTTTGATGATCTCTTACAATATTGCTCTTTGAATAATTACTTAGTGTCTAAATTAATCATTTAACCGTTTACCATTTTATTCATTCATTATTGAGAGCCGGTTTTACCTGCCAGAAAGACCAGGTACTGAAAACCTTTGGAGATGTTCAAAGAACTATTGTTTATTCAAATCTTTTTAAACTGGTCACATCTTCAGGGTTGAAAAGGAATTTCAAACAAACATATGAGTTTTAAAAAGAAATTTTGACCCCCAAAGCTTTTTACACTAACACCTTTATTTTGGTCCCCCAGGGCCCCTGGGGTTCCCCCTTGAAGAAGAGAACCCAGATGCATCGGGGTCGAAAAAATTGGGGGGTTTCATGTTTTAGAAATTTTGGGGCCCCAAACATCCAATAATATCAAACCTTCATGTAAAATGGCCTTTTAAAAAAATTCCAGGGGAAACTTTTTTTTAAAATGCCAAAAAGTTTAAAAAAGGAAAAAAAGAAACCAGATGGGGGCCAAAAATAAGGCAAAGGGGTTTTGGGGGGCCATGAAAATTTATCCTTTAAAACCCGGGTTTCCCCTTTTAAAAAAAAGGCATTTCCCAAACCATAGCCACGTT
>WFMF01000190.1:112641-301901 GCA_011033025.1 Beroe forskalii
GTTCCAGTGATTGAGTTCATAGTAAGGGTAGCTCCCAATTCCATAATATGGAAACATTGGATGTGGGAAATATGATCCATTATAATATTGAGGATGGTATGAGCTCGGCATAGTGAAGGTAGAGGGATATGAATTATCATGCAGTGATCTGAAAAATAAATCATAATCATAATAGATATTACCCATATTAAACATAACGAAGTTGTATGCACATCGGTTTTAGCAGTTTGGGTTATTGAGCTCAGAACACTTAACAGTTAATTGACACTAATTGGGGATGCAAGAAATTTATCATGCAATCACATGCTTGTATGTAGCTGACAGAATACAGAAACAGTGAATTTCGGATGCTACATAACATGGATTTAGAAATAAAACTGATTATGTGATAATACATCATGCAATATCAATAAATTTAGGTCGATTTTAGCAGCTTTTGGTATAAATGCAGTAGGTAATGGAATAAATAATTACTGATTGGTCATGATAATGATTATTGGATTATTGGATCAGTATTAATCAAAGATAAACATTCGTATGATAAAAATAGTTAAACAGGGCATTAATATCTAGGATAATCAAACACCCTTAGGATACGTTTATATGAATTATCACACGAGCGAAGCGAGTGTGATAATTCGAATTATTGCTCGAGCCGAAGGCGAGTGCAATAATTCCAATTATCACTCGAGCCGAAGGCGAGTGTGATAATTGATATAAACGTATCCTTAGGGTGTTTGATTAATCTATTATATAACGTGAGAAACGGGCGGATATTTACACTGGTTTTCCAATAAGAAAGCAAGTTTAGAAGCTTTAAAACATAAAAATTCTTTAAACAAGAGAGTACCTAGAGGGCCTGAAATTGAGTCTTGAAAATATCAAGATTGGCCAGGAATTTTAGATTTAGATAGTGAAGAGTGGCTATGTATATCTAAATTTGCCTTCAAAGTAAGCATAAAACGTAAGTACGGAATCTTTATAAACTTTGCTCATATCTTTTGATTCAATTAGGTACTATAAAGTGATTGTCGATTGAAATGTGTAGCAACATCAAAACAAAATTGAAAGATCATTTCTGTGTAAGTGTGTTACGCCGTAACGGATGCACATATATAGGCAAATTGTAGACTAGTAGTGAGGGTAAGTAGGTGCACGGCTCATATAACGACTACCGGAGTACCGGGTATACATAAACTCATGAAACCGAAACAAGATAACAAAATAAATGTATACACTGCTACAGTGGTGTATCCTAATTATGGAGTGAGAGGAAGTGGTCTTACTGGCACGTGGGTGCGCGGCTCATATAATGACCAACAAGTATACACAAACTCATGAAACCAAACAAGATAACGTAATACGTATACACTGGTGAATCCTAATGGATGTATCGTAATGGAGTGGGAGCAAGTGGTCTTACTGGCACGTGGGTGCGCGGCTCATATAATGACAAACAAGAATACATAAATTCATGAAACCAAAACAAGATAACATGATATGTATACACTGGTATATTGATTTCGATCAAGTGGTCTTACTGCTTTACTGGCCCGTGCGTGCGCGGCTCATATAACGACTAACGTGAACGGTGAATGCATGAACTCATGAAACCAAAACAAGATAACATAAGATGTATACACTGGTGTATCGTAATGGAGTGAGAGAGTCAGATTGAAATGATTTTACATGGTAAGTAAATACGAATCATGAAATTCTAAAGTTTTGATTTCTGGGGTGTGATAACTTTTCAAAGGTGTGATAACTGTTCTTTTAGGGGTGTGATAACTATACAGTTATCACACACCTGGAAAAATTATCACACCCCAAAATTTCGAAAATTTTAAAATCTTATGCAAAGTGTTTATCAACAATCAAAATCAATTTTTGAAGCCGTTATATAACAAAAATTATCGGAGCAAGAATTATATAACGATCGTTATATAATAATGATAATCACATCCTTAAATAATTTCTTACATGCAGTTGACAGAATAAGAATTTTAGATATCTTATTGGCCCTTATTTGATATTTCTCATGTTTACCAGAGCCTAAGTTTACTTTTCAATTTTGGTCTAAAGGGTCGGTTTCACAAATACTGATTAATGTGAGGCTGGTTTAGTTAGAATGTTTTCAATAAGTCCGGAAAATTTTCTTATTATCAAGTTGAAAGCCCTGCAAAATGCAATTTTATGGAAGAGGCTAGCAATTGTTAAAACAAATCAGGTTTTTCAGAAAACAGTATCTAATATTAATTATAGGCTATTTCATGATTTCAGCCATGGGGTTTATCCAATTTTGGCCAAATTTTGGTCCAAAAAATAATGATCTTGGAGCCACTGAGCCAGTTAACAAGGCCAGTTAAGTAAGGGCCGATAAGGTAATAAATAATTATCATGAAACAATTTTCTAGTACAATCACTAACAAAATCAACAAAAAGATTTCATGAATCCTTAAATTGTGCCTCCATGCTTATAATTACCTTCTATCTTCATTACTGTTTGAATTTATGTGACTTCCTGTAAAGCTTGGGTTTTGCTGACCAATACTATCACTGTAACTGGGAGGACCTCTTGGGATGTAACTTCCATTACCATAATTGGTTGCCATTCCTGTGGATAAAAATAAAGGTAGGAAGACTTACTCACATCTTTACTTATGAATTCTTACAGTAATCATGATAAGGGATTGTTCACATATTATGTAATCAATTTTAACTCCCCCTCGTAATCAAGTTTACAGTAGTTGTATTGTTCCAATACCATGTAACATTATCAATAATCATTTGGAACCCCACACCCCTAAGTGATTACATAATATGTGAACGATCCCTAAATAAGCACATATGTTTCAATTTATTTTTCAATTTATTTTTGATTAAATAAGTTCTATCTAGAGTTCAGCAAAATGGCATGTCTATCAATTTAGAATATGCACAGTGAAATAAAGTCGATTACAAATAACACACGTAATTATAAGAATAAATATTACAAAAAAGATTTAAATGTCTGTCTTCAAAAATATGATGTTGATATCAATAAAATACTGTACAATTATGTACAAAGCCAACATAACAACATGTAATATGTACCTAATGATAGTAGCTAATAATAATAATGTTAAAATATAGTAGCTAATATACAGTAATTTGGAAACACAATACTATCAGAAATACCCAGTTCTGATGCACACATCCATGAGGAATTTTACTACATATAATTTTTCCACATGTAAATGAACTCATTTATCACCTAATCTATATATCTTTGTCTGTTCAGATTTTGTCTGTCTGGTTTTGCTTACATGATACTACTTGGAACCCAATCAAGCATGACAAATATCAGAATGCTCAAGTATGGTTAACACCATTTGAAAATAAGCTCAGCATATATAATTGCATTCAATTCAATTCAATTATTAACTTTTACAGCACACGATACAGTAGTGAGCACCTAGGTCCTATTATGATACCAACTTAGAGGATGGGTCAAGCTTTGTGGTGACTGGAGGTTGCTGGGCCTAGCTAGTTTGCACAAGCTCTGTTTATAATGTTCTACATTTTCTTAAGTTCCTTTAATTCACTCCATAATAAAGGGGCCTACAGCAATCCAATGAAAAGATAAAACTGCTTCATGTAATATTGTAATGTGTCAATAAACTGATAAAACAAAGATATTGCCTACATAGAATTCTTTAAATACTTACTCTGAACATGAGATAGCAACAAAATGTATTTCACCAAATAATTTTGATACAAAATTATAGGTTTACAAAGTATTGCTTATAAATGGGGACATATGTCAATTCAGAGACATCAAATGGAAGATGAGGGCCTTCTTTAGTAAAAAGTGAGAGGCCACCTTGGGTGGCTACTCCTGAAGCTGCATTCAGTTGATCATTGATTTCAATTCGTGAAACAGGATGGTGTGCAAGCTGTGGTGTGCTACTGGCAAGCATAGGCCAGATTGTGGACTTGAGCATATCCTCTAGAAATTTCCTCATGAATTTTGGGTCCTTTTTATCAGCTCTTCTAAGAACTTTAGTCCTCTCTGCATATGTTCGTTTGAATATATCCATTAGGACTGGCTGATCAGCCATTTGTAGCATGAGGGACAATGTAGAATCAAACTTAACTCCATGTTCACTATTATCAGAGTCTTTGAGAAGAGATTCTCCACATGCCCTTCTAAAAAGTGCAACTGTTTTTATATGTAGAGTACTCAGTAAAATGGTGCTTGGAAGTTGAGATATAACTTGCTCCTTGAAGCGAGATATAGTTGCAATGCTGACATTTATTTCTGGTTTGGCAGCCCTTCCAAATGTTCTCCTCTGAGGCCATCCTTCATCCACCTCCACACCAGATTCAAAGGGCAAGCCACCATACAGAGGAACTGTTCTAGTTTTGTTAGGTACTGGAACACCATTAGATTGAAAGAGTGGTAGGAAAGTCCATGCCTGACAAACTTCAAACAATTCTCCAGTCTCACTATTACGATGTACACAACAGGCTTCAACTAAAAGTCCTAAGTTAGCATCACTTGACTCAATTCTACAAATAACTTTTGGATAGAACCATGAGCCATTGTTACGAAGCAGTTTCCAGGTTGAAGGATCAGCTGCATTCCATACACAGTTGATAGTATGAATGTTACTTAAAAAGAACTTATCACCACTAATACGTGTTGTTATTGCCAAGTGCACCCTTCTTGCAATGATTTGAGCATTTGCTTTTGGTGGAGGAATGTTTCGCAGAATGTTTATTGTGATTATTCTGTTGATGCTTGTTACAGGGACTAATCTATTATTAGGAAGATCCCAGTTTAGATCTTTGTAAGATATGCAGGTAGCAGAAAGTCTGGGGTGTAGCCATGTACTCAAAAGATAGTTATTGTTGTCTGTAAGAAACTGAATAAAAGTGGAGGGTCTAGAACCAGAGTGCAAAACAAGCAGTGTTTTTAACTGTTCAAATTTGACACTTTTCCTTACTTCTCTCATTTTACCAGATTCAGCTTTGCTTTCCTCAACACAAAGAATTCTCATGAAATTACTTGGAACCATACCAGAAGCTCCAGATTCTAAATCTTCAGCCTCCCACCAGCCATCTCTTCTCTGAGATTTAACAGAAAATTTGGTACCTTTGGCAAAAGATAGATCCCCAGCTTCTTGAGCAGTGTAATTTCCAATTGCTTCACAAATTACACTGTTAACAGTACTTGAATTAATAGACTCAGTTCTCTCAGTAACTTCAGAATAATCATCTTCCTCCAAATCTTCATCATCTTCTTCTTCCTCCTCCTCCTCAATATCATCTTCATATTCATCATCATCCTCAAGTTCCTCATCTTCACTTTCACTACCATCATCTTCACCAATTATTTCTTCTTCATTATCAGAAAGTTCATCTGATTGCACTGATCTAAAATAGTCTGCCTCAACATCATTAGTTCCAAGAGCATCAATTCGATCAATCAATGAGGTTAGATACAATTTTATGTGTTCAAATTCATCATCACCTTTGTTTTTGTCAAGTTTCTGTTGCTTGCAAACCTCTTGCAAAAGAGCTTTTGCCTTGTTTGAAAAATCATTTTGCAATGAAGGATTTACTTCTCCATTACTGGAACTGAATAGTTCGTCATCACATTGCAGTTTTAGCTGCTCAACTTTTCTGGTTAATGATGCATTCTGCTTTGCCCCACTTTTCATGACCTTAAAGAATAATTGATAAATTAGAAAATTATTTGATGAAATCTTCTTTGATTTAAGGTTTTAAACTTACAACACAACACATATTAAATTAACTAACTGAGAATGTTGTGTTACACTATGTGGAGATCCTGAAGAAGAAATATTTAATTTCGAAACTGGCAGGCGATTAGTGGTATACATAGTGTGTGGGTTTGATATCATTTTTGAGATTTGTGTTTCACTGCATCAATGATCAATCACTTCAAACATTTGATAGAATATATTATTCAAATAATAAAGAAAAATCTCTTCAAGACATCAATTGATGAAGATAGAGATTCCTGTTTTCGACCAATGATCAATCATCATTGATAGAAGATCATATAATGGTATAATAAAATCGTATTCAAATCATATCATCATAATGGTTAAAACTTGCAAAGCAATAAGAAACTAAATTCTGCAGATTCATGCATAAATTGAACATTTCTTGATAAAAGATTCGACTAAAGATCATAACCATACTGGTACAACAAAAATGCAAAGCATCAGAACCTGCATTATAAACGTAGAACCGGCATAAATTAAAATTCATGACTCAAGTCCGGGCACAGATTTATTCTGAAGAAATTGAAATTTTTTAATTGATTCATTAATAAATATTAAATCTTATACACTCCTAATTATTACGAGCCCAAAGCAGAATATAAATTAACTTAGTATGTAATATGATGAAATGGATAAATTTGATAAATCAATCTTAAACTTTGAACAAAAATACAATAGATTAATTAACTGAATCATTTGCCAGGCGTTATATTCCCCATATTTTTCCGCGCGCAGGGGCCAGGCAAGGTCTAACCATTGCTAAACACGTATATCCCTGTGTGGCTCGCGCGGCGCGCTTCCCCAGCACAGGGGAAGCTTGCTAAACACGTATATCCCTGTGTGGCTCGCGCGGCGCGCTTCTCCCGTAGGAAAGCGCGCGGCGCGTACACACACCTATGCGGGCTTAGGAAAGGGGAAGCGCGCGGCGCGTACACACACCTATGCGGGCTTAGGAATAGGAAGTCTAACCAGATTCCTAGTTTTACGGCTTTACGCGCGCGCAGCGTACACGCACCTATGCGGGCTTAGGAACGCAACGAAAACGCCAAACAGGGGTTGCGTTGCCCTAACCATTACTCAAACCAAAGCTTGTCGTACGATGTATGACCCGGCCCGCTGACGCCAGCCGCGAAGCGGCTGACGTCAGCGCGCGGCGCTGATTCTCGAGAAGGTCTGTCAACGTCAGACAAACCAGAGCCCTGGCACCTGGCCTTCTTTTGCGCGCCGTCTTTTCACTCCTAACATCGCCGATCGGCGTTTAAGCACCTGGTTAGGTGAATGCGTTTGTATAAATATAGCGCAAAGTTATTTTTCGATTTGTTTTTGATTTTAATTATTCGTAGTCGCAAGTGTTGTCTAGTCTTGCTAAACACGTATATCCCTGTGTGGCTCGCGCGGCGCGCTTCCCGTAGGGAAGCGCGCGGCGCGTACACACACCTATGCGGGCTTAGGAATGTCTAGTCTGACGTCGTCAGACGTTGTCTGACCCCTTCGCCTTCGGCGGGCGCGCGCGCGAAGCGCGCGCGTCCGCGTCCGCGTCAGACAACGTCTGACAATGTTTAGCAAGACAAGCTTGTCAGACCCCTACGCGTACGCCTTCGGCGGTCGCGCGCGCGCCCGCCGAAGGCGGTCAGACAATGACAAGCAAGTCGTGGTTCATATAAAAATCGGACACGACAACGCGCAAGGGGGTTGACTTAAATGACTTTTTAAATATTAAAATAAAGACATTATTTTACTAAAACTTGTATCGTTTTCATATTCATTTCAAAAATTCAAAATATTTTTCACAATTGAGGTTTATGTAAATAAAACACTAGTGATATACTCATAATGACAGCTAAGACAAAGAGCTTTACTGAACCAAATCCAATCTTTGTCCTTATAAAGTTATCCGTGAAAGAGGACGCTATCAAGAATATAACAAATTCAAACAGTGAATTTCAAAATTTAATCTTCAATGATAATCATTGACATTCGACACACAAATAAAAATTTGATCATCTAAAAGTAAAATATTAAACTTAATATTATAATAATTATTGCTACTATTAAGTTTAATTTTAATAGCACAACTCTTGTATTTAATTCACGCGCATTTGATTTCACGGTTACATTAAATTAAAATTTGTGATTACGATTCCCACAATTTTTGGTTCGGTCAACAGTCAAACTCAAATAAAAGGACCAGTTCAAGTCCACCATTCAGGTCTTTCAGGACTGCCACAATATCCGTGATCCGTTGACAGTTGACTTAAATTGACTTGGCAACGACGATATGCACGCGCAATTCACTTTCAACTTTTGCCTTAAGAATAAGAATATACTATTTGAGGATTATGAGTTAGAGTTCCTCTATCTAAATCGTTACCAAAGAAATGTAAACTAAAGCGAAAGTAAATTTCACTGATCCGGGTCGTTCAATTCTATCCTTTTGCAATTACTTCGTTGACTCTGGGGATTTCCTGTCGATCCTTTTCTCTTTTCGTGTTATTTCTCCGGCTTCCGAAGGGCGACTTCACCAATCCTCTCATGATGGCTGTCAAGATTATCAAGAATAGAGATATGATAGAGATGGCAAACTGTAAAGGGATTGGGGATGATGGCAGGGGGATGCCAAACTCACTTAAACATGACTTTCCAATCGATTGGAAAGTCATGTTTAAAATTAAAGAATTTGGTATTTCTTCCCCTCTTGCCTCCATCCCCAACCCCTTTACAACCCACCAGCTACTTTATGCTAGACGTCAATTTCCACTTTATCCAGTTTATTCAGAAATAGAATGCTTCAACTTTTCATAAGCTCCACCACTAACTCGGGTTAATGTGTCAATATTACATAGGTTCCACCCCCACTAACTCGGATTAATGTGTCAATACTACAAAGGTTCCACCCGTGCACTAACTTGGGTTAAGGGAGCTCCTCAGCAACTGATCCGTCCTCTTGGGAGCCTGCGTGGGTCTGCTGGCCTCGTAGTACTTGTTAAGGTACGTTATCAAGTGGTCTGCTGCATCCTCGAATATACACTCCTTTAGCACCACGTCAAACACTCGCTTATCCAGGTCACAGAGCTTCTGAGCAGTGTACACTTGGGCTGCACTGCTACGCTTCTGCTCCGGACCCCGGCCCTTGATCAGGTTCTGTAGGATCTGTAAAAGAGAGGGGAGGGGATGAGAGGAGTGGAGGGGCTCAGTAAGACCCAGAGTCACATGGATTTGGGCTATGGGTGTGGAAGAGGGACAAGTGGCCTGGTAAACAGCGTGAGGATGGTGGGAGACTTGCACCGAGCGAGGAGAGTGGACACCGGAAAGTTGGGGCATTAAAGGAGGCGAATTTCAAGAATCAGGAAATTTCGTGCTTTGAAATCAGTCTTCCTATGCATTTTCAAAAAAATGTAACAATTAGAATAGCATTTTATCAGTTATCTACTGATCTACAGTCAATAATGTAAAATATACAATGCACTGTGCACAATGTACTGTGTACTACTACTGTGTATAATGTACATTTCCAGCTCACCTTCATATTCCCGATCTTTATATGCACCAGGAGAGGAGCAATAGGACTCTTCTTGAGGGCGGTGGGACTGTTCACCTTCAGATCAATGAAGAGGAGGTTGAAGGACTGGGCGGCTGTGAAGATCTCGTGAACTACGTGATCCATTGCCTCTGAAATAACCGTGTTTAAATGTAGAACTCCAAAGGTCTGTTGGATTAAGATTATACTATCTTCCTCGTAATATAACAGGAAGCTTATAACAAGCCATTAAAGGCCTGCATGGTTACTGATTTATCAGGAATTTCCCGTCGCCACAGCAGAATAGTTGATAGTACTTCTGCTTGAACTGCATAATCAAGTACAAATGAACTATGAGCAGATGGCTGATGGATTTAATTTTACCATGTAATTGATTAAGCACTTTGAGAGTACATGCCTATTAGTCGTGTCCTAACGACAGATGACTTAAATTTACATGTAATTTTCATCATAGTTTAGAAAAGCAGGAAGATGACGCTAAACAGTTGATTTTCGAGCGCTTTTCATTTCATTGCTGAACACTCTGGTTCCCACCAAGCTCTAGTTCACACCAAGCACGAACTCGTACTTTAGAGGAACTAAGGAGGAGACTGACTGAGATTAAACGCTCATCTCGGACAATGGACGGTATCAAGTCTTCTATTTAGTCCTCTATAAGCCTCACTCCCAAATAGTCTATCATTCGTTCACAGCACACAGCACTCTGAAGTCTACTAAATACTTGCTCATATAAAGTCTATTGAGCGTGTCCAGATTATCATTAATTCAGCGAAATCAGGAGAAGGTTAGGGAGGTTAATGACCAAACAGGAAGACTTTAGGGGGAATTGCTCGGAGTAATTAACTGTCAATTAACTTTAAGTGACAGAGAAAATTTGGAAATTGGGAAGCAGTGAGGCAAAATGGATTTTAAAGAAATATCAGGTTAAGTATTCTGATTGGTCGTTTATTTTGATGCATCATTCAATAAAATAATTTTATTCCCCCAACCCCTTCCTTTCAGCTATAATCACCTGTGGTTCCCACCATGGTTTTGTTAGCCAGTGCGTTGTGGAATGGCTTCAGCCACTTCTCCTCGATCGTTACCACCTCCAGTTTGTCACCGAAGGCTCGTTTGAGAGCGTTGAACAGGGCCTTGTGCATGAGGTCCGTCACGTCGAAGTTCCGGAGGGAGGGTCCACACAGCACGATGGGCCGGATCATGGGTACCGCCTCGTAGGGACCTTGTGCCTGGGAGAGAATGGGATAGAAGTAGATAAATTATAGTATTATACAGATTACTACCGTTGACACTGAGTCTGTAGTTTTTCACCTTCAAAGGGTGTCAGGGCAAAGATTTGTCCACTTGAATTGGGGACAGATCATACGAAATATAGTCAATGTAGTCAAATGTAGTCAAAATGAAGTCAAATCCATTTGACTTCATGTAGTCAAAATGTAGTCAAGATACATATTATTGACCATTGTAATCACTGTAAGAACAAATAACCTTGAGATCTTTCTCTGATATCCTGGATTGAGCTATGTGGGACAGGTTTTCTGAACTGCCGTCAATCTTATCTGACACTTCAACGTTCTCCTTGTCCATAGAGGTAGTTTTCTTCCTGCAGGTACAGGTTTAAGATGAGAAGTACGTAAGATACCGGGCCACAAGTACGTACTGGTACGGTTCATTTAAAAGTTCGTACCGTACGTACTTCTCATTTTAGGAATAGGTGATCTTCAGTCAAAAAGAATATCTCGAAGAATCTACTTTTGTTATGACGCTCAAGCTTAGAGAAAAACTGTTTTCTATCGTCATCAATTCTCGAGTGGTGGAGACAACCACAAATCAAATATGGGGCCATCCATAAAGGACGTCCGCAAAATTTCGGCTTTTTTAGACCCCTCCCCCCTTGTCCGCAAACGTCCGCAACCTGAAATACCCCCCCACGGAAGGGCATTTTCAAAATTCTTTTGTGTCATCATTTTTATGCCCGTTTTCGCAAATATGGTGACAGAATGAACTTGATTATTTGACTCAATGTCGAAAATCTTAGTCAAAATTCTAAAAAATCGACCATTTTCAAGTGAAAACCAACTCAAATCGACCAAGATTTTCATAAATGCGGACGTCCGCATTTGGCCAAACACCCCCCTCCCCCTACGTCCGCAAACGTCTGCATTGCCCAGACTCCCCCCCTCCCCCCTCCTTGCGGACGTCCTTTATGGATGGCCCCTAAGATAATTTAACCCCTTTTGTAACTTTCACTTTTGCCGATCAGCACACAGCAGTGTTATCAATAGTCAGAAGAAACGAGGTGTGCTGTGGTTTACCCACAACACACATTGCTCGACCAATCAAAGCGCACTATCCTACAAATCGTGTGCTCTGATTGGTCATGCTGCAACATACTGTGGCTGATGGGGTGAATTAATACACTGTCGTCTGTCGATGATATAAAGTAGCCAGGTTTTCTAAAAACAAAGCACTCTAAATTCAGTGAGAATATAGGCTGTTCGACGTCTTCAACTCAGCAGTCTGAAGCGTGATGGTCTCGTCATTAACAACCACCTCGAATACCTGAAGCTGAGCTATAAATGAACGTGAAACGTGACTTCTTTGGGTTAAATACGAACTGCAGAAATTTCGACAGCGTTTTAGCTTACCCGAAATCGTCATGATACTGACCAATCAGTGCGCGAGTTTATTTTCAACTCGCACGCTGATTGGTCAATGCCTACTGGATCCGAGGGTAAGTACATAGGCAATCGGTATTAGATCGATATTTCCCCTGCATGGTCTATTCTGCATAAATATGCGGACTGGAGAATCATTACGATCACAATTCGGAATAATACTCAGCTGTTCGAGAGACGTTCGTTCATCAAGTGACTTATTCCGGGGAATTGAAGCTTTGTAAATTCAGGTTTAAGTATTTGCGTTAAGCTGCCAAATTTGTCTCAACACACGCACACACTTTGCAAGAATATATCGGAGAACAGTGCAGAATTTTTAGCAAGTTTAAAGAAAATGTAAAAAATCCAAAGTATTGTCGAAATTTCAAACTTACAAGCTATTCGTCTCTTTGCTGAGGGATTTCTGCAGGTTTTCTGTAACCAGTTTCTTGAGTTTCATGGGCGTTGGCACAAAGCCAATGGGAGCATCGCACTTCACCACCCGTCCAATCCACCAGTCCTCGTTGAATTGCTGCAAGGATATCCAGGTGAAAAGGAAGACGAAAGGCCAGCGAGATTTAAACTTCAGAATATTTTTCAAACAACGCATCATGAGTCATCAACCATACAATATCCTAGATATCCTCAGAAAATAAACGGGAACTAACTGCTTTGATGTGGAAGGATATGTCGGATATAGACTAGAACTAACTGCTTTGATGTGTAGACAGTCCCTGGCTCTGAAGGTAACGGACTTGCCGTGAATAGGGGAATCGTCGTCATGTAACCCGTTAAACGTAACGTTAGATCTGATCGCGAACTCAACCTTCATCGTCTGGAAAGTACAGGATATATCAGTTTTGGGTGCGAAATTTGCGGATTTTCGAGAAAAAATCCCCACTTTTTCTCATAAGATCAAAATTTCCTTCTTCGCAATCATTGCTATCGGAAGGTTCATTAAAAAGTTATGGACCATCATGGAACCGTTCTGTTTCAGAATAATAAGATAGGAAACTATTAGACTGTATTGAAAAAAAGAAAAAAGAATTTGTATTTTTATTTTGTGGATGTTTTACCTCAGCTTTCTTAATCTTATTCCAGGCATCGTTAAGTCCGTACTGAACGGGTGGTGTCATGGTGCCGTCCCACCTGTCCTTGATCTCCTTGCACAGCCTCAGGATACCGTCGTCCGTCTTAACTTTGGGATCGTAGCCGTACATCAACTTCTCAAGAACAGGAGAGCCGATGGAAGGAAATCAGTGAAATTATCATGAAATTAATTATAAGATATACAGAGAGCATTTGCTGTCTGAATATGGAATTCTGGAGAAGGATGTTAGAACCGGCTGAGACGGGGGAGTTGGGACATGTTATCGACAATTTCAAAATAACAGGTGAAACAATTAACTTAAACACGCGTTGACAACAGACGAACATAACAACTGCATGGTGCCCCACCAACGTCCAACATCAGACCGGGCAGATATTATCAATAATGTGATTACAAGAAAATGAGTTTAACAACCACGGCCTGAAAACAGACAGCCACCCTCCACACAACAAAAAGGCCTGAAAACAAACAAGGCCTATACAACAGCCACCCTCCACACAACAAACAAGGTCTATAAAACAGCCACCCTCCACACAACAAACAAGGCCTAAAGACAGCCACCCTCCACACAACAAACAAGGCCTAAAGACAGCCACCCTCCACACAACAAACAAGGCCTAAAAACAGCCACCCTCCACACAACAACCAAGGCCTAAAGACAGCCACCCTCCACACAACAAACAAGGCCTAAAGACAGCCACCCTCCACACAACAAACAAGGCCTAAAGACAGCCACCCTCCACACAACAAACAAGGCCTAAAGACAGCCACCCTCCACACAACAAACAAGGCCTAAAAACAGCCACCCTCCACACAACAACCAAGGCCTAAAGACAGCCACCCTCCACACAATAAACAAGGCCAAAAGACAGCCACCCTCCACACAACAGCCTATAATACAGCCACCCTCCACATAACAAACAAGGCCTAAAGACAGCCACCCTCCTCCCAACAAACAAGGCCTAAAGACAGCCACCCTCCTCCCAACAAACAAGGCCTAAAGACAGCCACCCTCCACACAACAGCCTATAATACAGCCACCCTCCACACAACAGCCTATAATACAGCCACCCTCCTCCCAACAAACAAGGCCTAAAGACAGCCACCCTCCATAACAAACAAGGCCTAAAGACAGCCACCCTCCACCCTGCGCACTAACATCTGAGTTCTCATCACAGAAATCAGTCCTCCTCAAGACGGCTTCCTTGGCTTTCCTCCAATGGGCTCGTGCGAAGAAACCACTCATGATTTTATTTTCTCTGGACATAATTCGAAAATATTTATATTCGGACTTTCGTTTTTCTCAAAAACTATCAAATAATGCATTGGAAAACGTATGAAGACACGGAATACTGATAACTATAAGATTCACTGGTAAGGTAGAAGTTAGACAAGCGATGCTAATGTACAGGATACAATGCATCAAAGAAGTGAAGTATAGTTTCACGGGATTTAGGAGCTATGTGCGAAGTGAAGGCTGAGTGACGTCATCAAGCGACAGCTTTATACCGTCATAAAGATGTCACTTTAACCTGAGTGTCATTCCAGCTCCACCCATAATGCGGAATTAATAACTTTTGTTAGTTCTTAGCCCGCTACCGAGAGTTATGCAGGAATTCGTGATATTTTGTATTGTACGTTCAGGAATGCCGAAATAGCAAAAAATAGCAGATAGTATTAATTTGAAAATTCAGTGCGCATAGACTCAACGATCAGCAACAAAATACTTGCAGACAATGAAAAATTTAACAACAGTTTTCCGGAAAAAAGGAGTGTTAAATAATTCAAATCTTTTTTGAAATATGTCTCATTTTGGTCAACAACTGCATATTCTGACTGCCCAGCAAAAGAACAATACGTCTAGGCTCAAGATGACAATGAACGTTGTAAAACTGTGATTGACCATCTCAAAAGAAATCCTCAATACTGCCAATTGAATTTTAGTTTTTACCCAATGCATGGGTAAAAAAGAAGTGGATTTTTTGTACTTTTTATTTTGTGGTTGTTGGGTTTATGAAGTACTGAAAAACGTTCTAACATCATTGAGAGGATTACGTTCACTTAACTCGTTGTGTCTGAGGCAGATAAATCACAAGAAACAAATAAAACAAATAATGAGAAGGAATAGTGGCCTGGTTTGAAAGATGGAAGGAGGATTATGGTTTCATGCACCATATCAAAGCGTTTTTCTTTAATGCGAATCTTTAATAAATCTTGACCAAGACACTTCTGTAACTTTATCATTTACTTGTGATTTACAATTCCCTCCTATATCTGCTCAACAATTCACAAACCCACAAATTAATAATCGTTTTTGCTACTTGGGTCTAACTCTGTCTGTGCTAACAAGCTAAGTATCCCAATACACCATATCAGTGCAGTACTCATATACGGTTTCTAGGACCTGCTAGCTTCAGGGAGTGTTTAATATGTTCACACAGCTGTCAGGAGAAGAATAAGCGCTTCAGAATTACTTCATTATCAGAGGTTAAAGTGAGCAATTGTTGGCGTTGTGGAAGCTGCTTTCTAAACGTAACCCTGAGTGAAACCAGTGAAGGAACATCGTCCAGCGAGCTATAGTAAAGCGAACTTTATTAAGCTTTTAGACTGGCTTTAGACCGGTACAGTTATTTCCTATAACGTAAAAACTTGATATGCAACGTAATCTGCTATAACGTAATCTACTAATCTCTTATAACGTAATCTGCTATCCCTGCTATAACGTAATCTGATAACGTAATCTAAGTGCAGTAAAAAGATAAGACAGATGCGGCAGGAAAATTTATCTAGATTTTGGACGGTTCACTGTTTTTATTTAACGGTAAAAGAACAACTAATAAATAAATGAAGTAAAAATAAAAGCAAACACGAGGATTATTGATATTAACGTCGAATATGCCAAGCTTGGCATTCGACGTAAATTTCAATTATACTCCATGATTGCGACGGACAAGAGAAGCGCACGAGTTATTGATCTTCAATTCAAATTAGAGGTCCTTGGTACATCATCTTCAGGTATTCAGAATCCTTTAATGACACTGAAACCGCCAGGCGAAATTAAGATGATTTTAATGTAATTAACGCTTAATTACGGTCGGTAATTTCAAATATGCATTACATAAATTATGTTATTCTACGTTAAAAACCAATAAATGTACGCGAAATATGAGAGCAATGCAGGATATCCAAAGAGAATGCGAGTTAATGAGTAATTATGAAAGATATAATTCGGAACAAAAACGTTCCGGAGAGAAGGAAAATCGTGATGGTGCATTAAATAACCTAGCACTAAACGACATTAAATTTGATTTAAATGCTTTCGGTAAACTTAGCGGATCTCAAATATTTTATCATGCACGGGCAGATATATTGCCATTGTCTTCGTATAATGGAATTCTTTTAGTTGTAATCATATGTTTAGTGCCAACAATAAACTGGAAAGCCTAAATTTCAAATCGAGCAATTAAACGCACCAAGGAACATCGGTGATGGCGGTTGCAGTCGATGCTATTGTTATGGTTTGTATCGGCTCATTGATGACGTCAAAAGTCGTAATCGTCCGGCACGCGCGCGCCCTCCAGATATGAAAATGAGGATCAATATTTCTTACATATTGACTAGCTCTATCAAGCCGATACAATGGAAAGTAAAGAATTTAAGCCTCACGATCGCGATAAAATTTAAATAATTATCTCTTCACACATGGAGGAAACCATTTTACATACATTTTTTGACGAACTGCAGGAAAAAATCATAAATATATATCCAATAAATATTATATTTTTATATGTACTCGGACACGAAAAGATGGTGATGCGGCGTGTTTACATATTTACCGGGTATTTAAGCAATTTAAGAAATGTTTAAGCATTTGAAGCGCTGTTCTCCATAGCTCCGTGCAGCAAGTAATTGATCTCAGAAATCTCTGTGTACGAACGGTGACGTAGCCCGTGATTATAGGCCACGCACGAATCCTGGGCACTTCAGATCTCCCGTAATTGAATACGTGGGATCGTGGTTATGACGTCAGTTTTAACCGCCTAAACTCTGCCGAGTGACAGCTCAAGTCGACATGTCCACAATATATATAGATATATGTACGTTGTTATATATGTCGCGCGCACAGAAAAACACATAGTCGGCTGGTCGTCAGAAATGTAGCATTTTGAGGCAAGAAAACGACGTCAGACTCCTCTGTAAACACACGAGTTGATAACACAACCACTGAAAACTGAGGCTGAGGGAGCGCAATTTACAGAACAATATAAATCCGAAGAAGTAAGAACCATATATATCCTTCTCATGATCATTATATAAGTATTAATTGGCAGTTGAAATCTGTTAAAGAGATATGGGGATTTACAGTAGGAGATTATAATGAGTTGTGAGACAGGTCGTTCGACGAGGGACGAGGGAGGAGTGTACTACTATATTAAATGATGATCTGCGCGTATTAGTTTACCCCAAAATCGTCATGACATTGACCAATCAGAACGCAAGTTTACAGTCAACTCGCGTGCTGATTGGTCAATGTCCAATGTTCCAGAGGGTAAAATAATGCGATATATCATATGCGCAGCAAAACCACCGCTACCGAGTCACGCACAGGGCGGTTCTGCGCGCGCATCGTACGCTTTACAGCGGGGAATTGACGGAACCGCCCACTTCCACCGCGTCACATGGACGATATATAAACGCTCCAGTAGGTACCTACTTACATATTTACTCGAATAAATATATGTTATATACGATAGAGTCGGTCAATTAAATCGACATCTATTATCTACATTGGACTACATGTAAGAAGGTAGGAAAACCCTCCAGTAGTGCGCTTAACATAACATGTGGCAGAGAGGACTAATTGGCTCCGCGGGATTGGGACGTTTAACGTAACTCATGCAACACGTTAACACATGGTAATAACGTCACGAATAACCGCCTACATAAAGCATGGAGAAGCTGAACTACTTGGCTACTAGGGATCGGCATGGCTCAGCCAATGATACACACATAGTCGAGTGTGTAGTTTCAGAGACTGCAAAATGTAAATATAAACATTGTGTATATACGCAATACTTCATACGCGGTATATGTACAATGTACACAATGTATTTACATTGAGTGCTCGATCAGTAATAATATCAATCAATTTCTGATTTCAATTTTGGCGCGTCCAAATGAAAGATTCAAATAGGTGGGTTAAATGTCCATGTCGAGAATTAACGGGATATTCAAATTTGAAACACATCGACGGCATGATATTTTACCCACGGCAGTTCATTTAACCCACATCGTGTAGACCACTCAGCATTATGGTGACAGTTCAAACTGAAGTTTTGTGCGCGCGGCGTAAAGACATATAGATAAAATATTATCTGTACGCCACGCAAAATTACGCAACGCACACAAAACTACAGTTCGGACTGCCCCTGTAAGTATAGCATGAAGAGTCATATGAAGTGCATACACTTGGGAGCCGGAGCAAAGCCTGAACAGAACCCTGCAGTTTCAGTTCCAGGAAAGAGACTCCAGTTCTCGCTGATATCATGATAGAGCACTACTAATGATTGGGTCTATAACTCACCAAAACAAGGACAAGTTCTATTCGTGGAACTCGAAGTCCTGAGACTCTAGTACGATGATCTAGCAAAACTAATAATAATTATATCTGGGTCTATAGGTAATATAACTCACCAAATAATGGACAAGTACTTCAAGTCAGAACTAATTGAGATTATGACGTGGTATCATGGTTTAGTATGATGAATCAGTGACGTCACACAACTTGCGTTTTGCACGAACCCTGAGCTAATGATATTACTCAACAGCATACGGTTTATGTTTTAGTTTTACAATGCACACGAAGACCAGTTCTAAAATCCTAAATCCTTCAAACCTAAATGGAAATTCGGAAAGTTTACATGCAGGAGAAATCGCCATCCTAACTTGGATAGGTTTTTAAAGCCAGTGATGAAAGATAACCTCTTTAAGGTTAACTACGGAGTCCGTTCGATTCAAGTTTTAAATGACTAATGGCCACACAGCATATTTTCTTTCGAATGATAGCAGGAAAAGGACCGTTCATCGTTGATTCACTGAACCTACTTTAAGTTTAATTGAGTTCAACATCGTACACTAGCATAAGATATTCAAGACCCAATCTGACATTTGGATTAAAAGTCGCACATAGTACGGTGGTGAATACAGAATTTCCGATGATACTAATTAGCGCAGAGTGCGATAAAATACTCCCTAAGTCAGCCAAATCTCGGTTCATATGCAGGATGCAGCTGACAGTTATAGGCCTCCACAAACCACCAGAACGACAAGATGAGCTCTACCAGGCCATGGACTGCCTGGGAAGGATAATGGATGATATCAATACTAGGGGCAGCACTAGGGATCATGCAAACGATACTAAACCGCTTAGTAGACAGACGATCTGATGCAAACAGCGCACAACTTGAATCAGTGGTTCTGACATCGCTTTTAACTGCCAGCACAACCTATCTTGGGTATCCTTTGTTTGGGATTGTAATCAGCAGAGTGTCATCATTATCGTCATTACGACAACAGTCTGTGTTTGTAATAAAGACAGGGCTATTGTTTAGTTGAACAGTTGCAGCGGGTTTGCCGAATACCCAAAGTTATTGTTCGTATTCGTCATCAGACTGATTGAAGTGGATTGAACAAATATCCTGAATCCTTCAGCTTTAATCTCGGAATAATCTTCTTAGTGCTCGACTGCACAAATCATGATGAAGAATCATGATGTATTGTTACAAAATTGCGTCGAAAACTATAGGGGGCTAAGACGAATGTAATCAGGAACAGTGAACACAGATCACGCATCTAGGGGCCAGTTGGTGCAGTGGGAAATTATTTCGATGGCAAGCAAATAAGTAAATACCACCCATTTTCATCGGAATTAGAAAACACTGCAAACTGTCTTACAGTCGATTGTCGAATACGAAGACTGGAGTTTGTGACTTGCGTAAGCCTACATGAATCTACGCGGTAGTGAGCTCGAAGATATAATCTTGCAGAGATGAGCTTATGACTGTAATTTCAGAGAAACTTCATGTGACAAGAATGAATCTGCTGGATGCAATATTATACCGTAACGTAAATAAGTAAATACTAAACATAGAATACAAGAATAGAAGTAAATATAGAAGGCATTTACCCAGCGCTCGCGCTTATCGGATACTTCCCAAGGGATATATTCGGTTTAGACCCGCAGCCCGGAACAAACGAAGAATTTATGGTTATTGAACACAAAAAAGACGATAATCACATGATTTTCGAAAGCTTAAGATGATAAAAAGGGTTAATTCATTCACGAGAACGATCAGATACGAAATCGTGTGGTTTCGGTCAAAGTATCGGTCATGCTCATAAACAAATCAAGTTTAATTGACCAAAGTGTCTGCAAACATCAGAGCAATTAACGATTTCGATGAGGCCAAACAGACAGATAGGCCACGTATAGTTAATGAACGAAAATGAGATAAGTATTAACACACAATCAATTAACGTTGAAAATAAGGCGGATTAACTGATAACATTCCCGACTCCTCCAGGTTAAATAGATTTACAATATATGAGGCCGTCGTGTACTGATTTCTATATTTTGTTATGATTGTAATGAGAAAATGACAATCTGCTCTTTAGTCAGAGTATGTTGTATTTACCGTAAGTTTCAGCCGATATTATTGGATGATTTGACTACACGACACTAGGTAACGTCACTGGCAAATGATTGGCCATTTCATGTGACGTCATAACCAGGGTTTACAGGGTGCGTTGGTGACGTTAAGTCGTGTATAACGGCTTCAGGATCTAAGGGGATGGGAGCTTTGAGTCATTACGAGATTATATTAGAAGTCAAATCATTTCTCCCATGAAAGAAGTAATAGTTCTGTGGCTGTAGTTGGTCAGGACTCGGAGAAAGGAATTGAGGATCGTATTATTTTTAGCGAATCTTCAAATATACCGACAGATTCAGTTACTGCAGTAACATAAGTAAAGCATGAGCAGTGATGATTTAAAACCAGTCTCAAGACGATCCCACAGCTTAAACCAAACGTACAGTTTACAAAATTCAATTCACAATTCACGAACACAACTCACAGGTTACCACACCCAGTTGCCATGGTTACCACACCCTATTTCCATGGTTACCACACCATGTTCCCATGGTTACCATACCCTGTTCCCATGGTTACCAATACCACGCCCTGTAACTATGATAACCACATCCTGTTGCTATTGTTACCACACCCTGCTGCAATGGTTACCACACCTTGCTACCTTGTTATCATGGTTACAACACCCCTAGTTACCACACGAACACTACTCACAGGAGCATCTACATGAGGAGGAGGGGTACAGGATTAGAAGCTTTCCGGAGGTGTGGGACTATCTTACTGACAGGGTACAGGACACTTTCCTTCCTTGTTCTCTTGACGGGTAGCGTGGTGGAGTTGGAGTTGGGATGGAGTCCTTCCTCGCCCATCTTATTCTGCAAATAATATTATTTTATCATTACATCAAATTTTATGTAATTCATGAAACGTTTAATCTTATATATAATTTGGAGATGGCACGTGAATTTTGTCTGTTTGTGCGGGCGCACAGTTTAAATTTGAGCTTGCCAAGAAAATATCAAGAGAAACGAAGGCTAAACAGGGCTAAGTCGCACCGCTGCTATGGATACACGTATTCTGCACGTGCAGATTATGATCAGTTCTATGCGAGTGCTTTCTGATACGTTGTTGACTGCTGCATTGTAGCGTTTAATAGAACGGCCTGTTTACTGTTTTTCATTTGAAATTCAAGATCTGGAAATATAGAACGGGTATGGCTGGCATCGTGGATGCTATTTCCGAAAGCATCTCTTCATAAATCTGTGGCAGACGACGGTCAATTTAAATTAATGCTGAGTTGATGATAACGGAAAAATGTGAATTTAGAGAAATCTAAGATTGACCAAAAGCAAAATCAAATTGAATCGAATTTTTTTATAGCACATTGCGAATTTGGAAGACTGCTCTTGGCATGAATCAAAGCTTTAATTCAACGTTCAGTATGAGTACGATACTCGGTTTTAATTTTCAGATTTAAATTCAGCATACAAGAGCAAATTATAATAATCAAAACTTGCACGGTCCAGAATTACTCAAAGTAACAATTACGAATAATGGCAAATTCTGCTCCTTCATAAAATTTTTGAGAGCTTATTAACTTATTATTTGGTCCTGTATAATCTAGTAGGCCCGACGGGCTTTTCTAGTTATTTAATATCTTAAACCTACGTTACAACACTATTGAAAAAGAGTCATACGAAGTGGAGTGGCGAATTTCCTACGCTGACCTATTCCTTTAAATATTGTCAAGGTTTTGAAAAATTAGAGACTCATGCAGATTGAAGTTCTTCTCAGTATTGATCATTCATATTTGTACTTCTACTCCAACAGCTGTAGGAGCCAATGACAGGAATCGAAAGGATTTAAGTGTAATCAAGCCAGTGACGGTTAAGGAAGTGTATAGATTATCCGCCCGAGACTTCCCTGCGCTGGACAGCTTCTCAACACTAATCTATCCTGCACAGTTTCCTGTACACTCCTGGATTGAGATAATTCTCTCACCCTTAGCACATTGCAAATGGCAAAGGAAGGAAGCCCGATTTTCCGATTAGCCAGACTTGTTACCACAATGAAAATTCACCACCATCTTGATTCTTGATTCATCACCAATAAGTAATTGATTCAAGATGTAGAATGTGACAAAAAACGAAATGAGATAAAAGCATTCCCTAATTATGACATTTCATCTGTTAGCCGATTAGTGGATACAGTTATTAGTCAATTATTGTGCGAGTTATAAAGTCAATTATAATTATCGTCATATCTAAGCGGTTTGTGGAATGCTGTATCAACCTATCAAGCTCGAAGATATCCAGCATTGTGGTTATAATGTGTCCGTAATCGATTGTAATATGTCCAGAATAAAGATTAGCATAATTATTCAAACAATGATATTTGCAAATGATCACTTTCATAATCACGAGATAAATGATGATAATGAAGAGAATCTTCCGAAATAACGGATTCTGCAGAAGATATGAATCGTTAGAACAGTATATGGAAAATGAGCAGAGTGGACGATGGTGATAAATTACCACACTCTTGATCTTAGACGAATTCAAGCTCAAAAAAGAGAGCAAAATCGAAATTCAGTCCGTTGAATGTAAAAAATGTTAGAAAAACTTCCAGTTCATTTCAAATACAAGAAGAAAAATTCCGAGCCAAATATAGTTCACCTGAATTTCTGCTCGACAAAATTCTAAATGATAGACTGATAGTCAACTGATAGTCAACTGATAGTCAACTGATCTCAGCAGACGACAATGCTTGGTTTACAGAGCATGCCCAAAATGAATCCAAGTAATCGAATGTTATGACATAGCATAAGTCGGAATATGAGTAAGAATTAGGATGATTAACTGAAAAATACCTGAAATACTCGATGTTTTCTGACTGATTAGAGAACGAAGTTGGTTGCCGTAATATTGATCACGTTCGTTCAGTCAGATAGAATTTATGTTTTCGCTTGTAATTGAAAAACGGGTTCATGGGAATGGTATGTAGAATGTTGTGAAATTTTAAGCCGGGGACCGGACCAACGATCTCCAACTCAATATCAAATAATCATTGCATAACGCTTACGTAAAATGGCCTTAAAGTCAGGAAACTATGAATGCCGAAAGTATGGACAAGAACAGATGGGACCCGGTAAGCTTAGTTAGCGTCCATGATAATACTAAACCGTCCATGCCATCACTGACATAGCATCTGGTATGTACTTACGTAGAATGAGTTCATATTTCATAACGAGAAATGAAAATGAAGAAAATGGAAAATAAAAGACGTTTCATTGTAATGCAGATTGGGAGATGTGGTGTGCCAAAATTATCAACTTGTTAATTTTCCGTGAGAGGGGAGGAAAAGAGGGGAAAAAGCTGAAAGAGCCGGCGATAACTTGCCCTTGGGCAAATACCATATAATACCGGAATGAATAGCAACGTAGCGCAAAATGTCAAAGGAAGCATCTGCCTAGAAATCCATTGAATTTGTCAAACTAAAAACTTAATAAGTTTATTAACTTAGTCCTTCTACACTGAATACTTTGAGTGAGATACTATCCACTTCCGAACACAGGGCGGCTGAGTGTGATGTCATCAGCACTGTCTAACATGCTAAATTCTCCTTACAATGCCCATATGCAAGGATCATATCCCAGGGAATGCGGATTTCTAAACATTTCTCCGCATTATCCACATATCCCCACGGACTAAACAATGTGACAGTAGTTCACATACCTTAGTGGTAGAAATTATGATGTGTACTTATTATGACGAATGAAATTATGATCGGTACTAATTATGATTAAAAAAATTTGGGATAAAACAAACCTTTTTGGCGAACAACCAGAGGAATGAAAATTCATCATTTTTAACCATTTTACCCGGCCCTTAGAACCAAAATTGTCCAGAATCCTCCGAAATTTGATCTAAAATCATAAAATAAGCCTTGATGCCGACTACTTTCTGACAATATCATTTCTTTTAAGCTTTTAGCTTGATTTACACCCATAATTGTGCTAACTCTCAACATCATGGTGATTGGGAAGTTAATGCTATGTGAATAACATGCCTGGACATTCACATATTATTTCTTTTCGACCGATGTTGTCTATGTTTTCATTTTGGATCAAATGTAAATTTGGTCTCAGGTCTTTGATAAGGTCCGGCAGTAAGGTAGCTTATTTGGAGGTTAGGGCCTTGATTATTGGTATCAACTATTGGTATCAACTTTAAGTTGAGCGAAACTCCGTAATTTATGGCAACTCCATGATATGATAACACCGCAACCTTTGATTTAAAAATTTGCTGATTGAAGTTGTATTACAAAGATGATGCGAAAAGGGCCTTGGAGACAACCATAATTTTTCGGCAACAAGTTCATCCTGGTTGTTTCAACATGTTTTTTAAAAGTCTAAATAATGGTCGAATTTTGAGAAAGTATAAATTATGATCTGTAGAATTTATGATGTATAGAATTTATGATGCGTACTAATTATGATCATTTTGCGAAAATAATCATAATTAGTACGCATCATAATTTCTACCACTAAGGTACACACGAATATATCATACACATGGTACTAAAGGTCGCGCAAGCAGAAACGGGGAGATGTTTTATATGTCTTCGATTAACTAGGTTAACCCAGGTAGCTGATGACTTCCCTCACGACTGTCAACTTGCCTAATAAATATTTGAGCACAAGTTCCCTGACACTTCTCCATAGACTCCGGTGTACTTGCCATCCTGACTTAGACAACAAAGTAATAATCCGCAAGTCCGCACGACCGAAATCCCCACCAGAAAATAGTTGCTGCAACGTCAACAACCATCTGTTTTAAGCTATGATAGTGACGTCATCTCAGCCTCCTGCCAAGATTGTGCGTCAAGTAACCGTAATGTCTCGACCTATTGAGGCGCGGCGTATTACGCCGCGTTTGGATACTTTTTTGCGCGAAAAGCCGAAAAAGTACCCAAGCGCGGCGTAATACACCGCGCCCCAAAAGGTCGAGACACCACGGTAACATTATTTTGAAAGATTCTACGTTCGCAAAACTTACCTCAAGTGTGGAGGGGGCACTGGTATCGAGAGGAGGATCGTTCATCTTCGTCACTACATAAATATCAGTCCAAATTCTATAAAGTCCAACGAATTACGATATGATCGATATCTCAAAAGGGGGAGGAAAACACCAAGTAAAGCACGGAAAGACGCCCAAAATCAAAATATATCTAGCTTAGGAAGGGGAAAACAACTACGATCGGGAACATAAACACACCCAAACCACAGCAACGTCGGTACAGAACATCTCACTGACAGCGACAGACAACAACAACAATGGCGGACACGAGTAATTCTGCTCTATAACATGATATACTATTATTCCATTAAACTCAGGGCGGTACTTTATCCGGAAACCAAAAATATTACTTATTATGTGCGTCGCGGACACGTGTGCACTGAAATTTGTAAGTGTAATTTTGGTAGGCGAATGAAATCGCGTAGCTGGGAGAAGGTTGTTTATGGATTGCGTGCGGAGGTAAAGGCTGTTGTTAGTGACGTCATTATCATAGCTTAAAGTCGGCAATTGATGACGTAGAAACGTCTCTATTGTTTTCCGAGCGCGCACGGGTTTTATAATTTGTAACATCAATATATTATTTATCATATTCGTGTGATTCTCAACAAGTCGATGCGAGAATGCGTTGCAACTTGTTACCAAGAGAGTTAATGCGTAGGTGGGTTTAGTGAGGCAATTTCCCGTATACCGCGGTAATTTAAGGGAAAATATACTGCGATCAGCATGCTGTAAATATAGCGAGCTAAGTTTACGGAACACTTCAATTCCAAGGAGAGATTAGCTCTCGGTTCTACAGAATCCAGTGTTGTGGTTCCGTGAATATCATGAGCGTCAAGTAGTTTGGTGCGAGGAAAAACGGAAAAATACTAAAATAGGACCGTAAAAAAGAAAAGAACGATGATCAATTTAATATTCGGGTTTATCAGGCATTTTTTCTTACATAATACATATTACCTGATGGATATCCTCAGATATTTTATGAAACATAATCGAGGAGTGATCTCTCTAAGTTTAGAGAGAAGTGAGTTACACCGTTATTTCACACGGCACACCGGACATATAACACGTACTACTGATCCGAGAGAATGTTTAATCTTACATAATATACGAAGTAAGTGCTACTATATGATAAGTGCTGGACATTGTTTGACATATTGCATGGATAATGCTCTGTTGCAACTCCCGGCCATTGTTGCTCAATAATCATTACAATCATAGATTATGGCAGCTTCTTAGACCTTATCAGAAAAGAAAAGAGATCGGTCTTAGTTGAATTTTAATTATTATTGCCCTTCTCTATTGTCAGGGAAAGCAGGGATATTTTATGTTTGGTAAAGATAACATCGCATCGGTTGAATTAGATAACTTTAAAGAACAATTCAGCATATCCCTATTGGCTACAATGCCACAATGGCGGTGTGGCAGTCTGTATTTTCAGCAAATTAAAGGAAGGTATATTGAAAGAATAATAAGAATATATTGCATCTGGAAATAAAACTGAGCGTAGTTACCTATTACAAAATACAAACAGGGACGAATAGTCCAACGCATTTTTGCATAAAAATAGGCTGACCCCCAAAATCGAATATAACAAGCTGATTTCACGTGGATCTGTTCATATTGAGTCCCCTGAGGTCCCACAAAAAAGTCTACCAAAATCGGAGTGGGGCAAATACGATTTTTTTCAATTTTCCCTCAGGCGCATGGGCGCGTATGTTCAAAATACGATATCTCAGCTTCTGAATGAGATACAGACCTCCATGAGCACCTCAAAATCACCGCAATGGTCGAATTATGCTGGGCGGATGAGGTTTCCGAGGACCCAAAACCTTTACTTTTTGAGAAATCGTCATAAAACCTATACGCGAGTAGCTTATTTGAACATACGCAGGTATTATGTGTACAAGTAAAACAAATCTCGACATTAACCACCACAAAGTGAAAATATTGAGCTAATTATGCATGTATCAGATGTTATTGGATCAGCTGACGTTATAAAATAGTTCTGAGTGGATTGAATACTGATATTTTGATTTTTGGCTATGCAGTATGCAATTCCCTTAGACACATCTAGATCCAAAAACTATTTGTCGAAAATGATGATTAGTTTGTAGGTTCATGAAGTTGTGTTGACTCCACTTTGGGCTTACTGAGTTTAAATAATCCAAATATTTTCACGGTAGTAAGCAGGTATGGCTAGATATTAAGCAGCTTCTAGCCAAGAATAGCAAAACTGGCATTTGACCAGAGGCGACATATTTTTGCAATTTAAGAGTAAGAGGCAGATGTTATAAAACTGCGTATAAAAGCAACAGCAAGCAGTTTAAATGTAACCTCACGTGTTTTTTGGAGTGAATTCCTTCTTGACAGTTAGGTTTGGAAGCCGAAATGCCCTGCTTTTAGCAGGGTGCCCTGCCATGCCCTGCTTTTTGGACGTTGCCCTACAAGGCCCTCATTTTGCCTTGCATTGTGAACTTTTGCCCTATTCTCTGGGCTCCACGAAAATGCACACCTAAAGAAAGGTCGCCTAATTGAATGCCAGGAAGAGGCACCAATTCTCAATTGCCCTACTTTACATTTCCAATGCTTTCGCCCAACATATTTTGGGGCATAAAACTGCCCAGCCAAAGGATTTTCAAAGTTTAGCAGCTATCTTTGGATACATGAATAAATCCCAAAACCCAGCATACTTACGTTTTAAATCTTAGAGTGCTTCCAAAACCATTATTTCATCATATATCCTTGTGGTATCTGGACGATGACCATGGAAAGATTCACAGAGTGAAATTCTTAATTTGGGATTTAAGCAATGATGTATGATTGAGGAAGATTTGGTAACAGAATGTTGGCCATTTGGACACAATAAGGGAAGGATGATTGAGTGTGAATGATTTATTCAATTTTGAGCTCAAAAAGACAGTTAAATGTGCTTAAGGAAAATGTCTGATCTACCTATATCTTATCTTCAGCTTTTAATGATAATAATAGATTCCCTTCAGATTCAAACCGTAGACTTGAAATAATATTATAACTTGTCTCAACTGAGCATTAAATGTTCATACCATGATAGCGAAGGAATATTTAATGAGGATTGAGCCTTGAGGGTGTTTCAATTTTTCAATGAACATTGATCCAGAACAGCATATTGATACTCGTTCATCTCAGTTATTACGGTTACAATCATAGGAGTTACACTTAACTATAATGATTGCAACTGGGAATGTGGGTCTGATGCTAGTATACCAGGTGACTTCTATACTTTTGTAGTAATGGAAACTCAGAATCCCAGAGAACAGATAGAAACTATCACAATGACTTAATCAAGAATCTGAAATCTCCTGGAAGGTCCTGTGTCCATCAAACAGAATACATCCCATTCAAGACGATCAATTGACATTTTCTTTAAAAGTAAGAGTTGGTTTGAAGATAATGGATAATCTGATAGTCCAAATTACATGAGGTCAGCAAAATAATGTGTGTATGTCCATGCCAGACGTAAGCTTTGTGAGTTTGAGAGCCTTCGTATTATCTATCAATCTAGATAATCAATGTTTAACTTTATATGCTTTTCAACCATGTAAGTTGAGTGGATGGAATTGAAGTTTGAGTTCCTGTTCAGCAACATGATAGGAATTGTCTAACATGACAACATGTGCCGTTCCATATGCTATGAAACCAAAGATTCATTATATTAATCTTGACTATATTATAGAAATGTATCCGGTGTCATCAATTTTTCTGAAGTTCTGATGGTCTAGTAGTTTTGGATGCTTCATGAATCATGTGCTGTGACATGAGACAGAACCAATACGTTTGAAACTTTCTGATGGTTGACATGAAATGCCTTGATTAGCCTTGAAGTACCCTCTATCCCAAGCAATTGTTCTTTTAAAGTTTTAAGTAAACCAATAACTTATTTTCCAGCCTACTATCTTGTCATTCATAACATAGCTTCAAAGTGGAGTCGATGAACTTATCATAAACCTTATCAAAATTTTTGGATCTAGATGTGTCTAAAGGAATTGCATACTGCATAGCCAAAATATCAGTAATCAGTATTCAATCCACTCAGAACTATTTTATAACGTCAGCTGATCCAATAACATCTGATACATGCATAATTAGCTCAATATTTTCACTTTGTGGTGGTTAATGTCGAGATTTGTTTTACTTGTACACATAATACCTGCGTATGTTCAAATAAGCTACTCGCGTATAGGTTTTATGACGATTTCTCAAAAAGTAAAGGTTTTGGGTCCTCGGAAACCTCATCCGCCCAACATAATTCGACCATTGCGGTCATTTTGAGGTGCTCATGGAGGTCTGTATCTCATTCAGAAGCTGAGATATCGTATTTTGAACATACGCGCCCATGCGCCTGAGGGAAAATTGAAAAAAATCGTATTTGCCCCACTCCGATTTTGGTAGACTTTTTTGTGGGACCTCAGGGGACTCAATATGAACAGATCCACGTGAAATCAGCTTGTTATATTCGATTTTGGGGGTCAGTGCAAAAATGCGTTGGACTAGAAGTATCAAAGAAAATAACAAAACAATACACAAATAAGAAGCACCTACGTTGCGTCCAAGAGAAGGCTTTCTGAAGACAGAATTTAACTTGGACTCTGTTCCCAGCAACAATTCCTGAAAAGAAATGATTGCAAATACCTGTCATTTTAAGAAGAACTGCTGAGATTTGACAACATTTGCATCAAATTTTAGAACACTTTCATCACATTACCTTAGCTTTTCATTTTCACAATATCAAGTGTGAAGTGAAGCTTTAGTGCCAATTACCTAATCATCAATGGAAATTCCTTTGATTACCTTGGAACCCTGTGCAGAGTATTTCTTGCTGGTTACCACGCCCTGGTGGTTTAAAGGAAGGCTATGATTGTTGCTTTTCTTCCTAGCGTTGCTGTTGCTATCTCCAAACCTTGGGTTGCTGTTGCTATCACCAAACCTTTGGTTGTTGTTGTTAAGGCTGGTGTTGCTGAAGGTATCGTTGCTGAAGCTGTTGGTACTGACTTTTGGAGTGACCGTGCTATCTTCTTCCTCTTCAGGGGTAACGGTTCTCGTCAGAGTTGACTCACTCAATGAGTCGTTCCTAAGAGAGAAAGGGAGTGAATAGTCAGAGTTCACTCAATGAGTCGTTCCTAAGAGAGAAAGGGAGTGAATAGTCAGAGTTGACTCACTCAAAGAGTCGTTCCTAAGAGAGAGGGAGCGAATAGTCAGAGTTGACTCGCTCAATGAGTCGTTCCTAAGAGAGAAAGGGAGTGAATAGTCAGAGTTGACTCGCTCAATGAGTCGTTCCTGAGAGAGAAAAGGAGTGAATAGTGAGTGTTGACTCACTCATTGAGTCGTTCCTAAGAGAGAAAGGGAGTGAATAGTCAGAGTTAGCTCACTCAATGAGTCGTTCCTAAGAGAGAATGGGAGTGAATAGTCAGAGTTAACTCACTCAATGAGTCGTTCCTAAGAGAGAATGGGAGTGAATAGTCAGAGTTAACTCACTCAATGAGTCGTTCCTAAGAGAGAAAGGGAGTGAATAGTCAGAGTTGAGTCGCTCAATGAGTCGTTCCTAAGAGAGAAAGGGAGTGAATAGTCAGAGTTGACTCACTCAATGGAATGAATGGAGTGAGAGTGAATGACGGTAATAGTGAATAGAGTGAGAGTGAGTGATGAGAGAGTGAGACTGAGTGTCGAGTTAACGTGAGGGTATAGAAGTGTAGAATAGGAGTGGGAGAAAAGAATTAAAAAGAGTGAAGGACGGGAGATAGGAGTGAATATATAGGGGACAGGAAGATAAGGGTGAGTATGAGGGACGGAAAATAGGAATCGGAGATGATTGCTGTTAAAAGATATTATGGGGGGGTGACTGGGGCACAGAACCTTCAAAAATTTAACAAGTTTCAATTTGCGAGTGTTCATTTAGGAACAAAAACCATGGCGCGAGTATTGCCGGCTCTCTCCACTAGTTGACGAATACTAACCTTAACTGCAATGTCGTGCCAAATATACTAAACGAAATATATAAAAACAACGCCGCATGAGAGGAAGGCTAACAAGCCCTGATCATGACATAAAATCTATATCATCATAAGTAAATACGCAATTATCACTTCATCAACATCATAGTGTCATTGGCCAGCAACGCAAGCCATACTTGCTCCAACTAGACAACAATTATTTCAAGACAACATTATTGCTAACAACTCTGGAAGTGTCATTTGTTGAAATTCCGTGCAAGAAGAAATTGGGAAATGTTTTCTTAAAACTGGAATTTATAATGCGCGCTGCACACGGAAAAAATTAAGCCGTTGGACGTCGTTCGCATCCGTCTATGGTTCATGCAGGCCCAATATGAACGCGCCCATTTTCATTATAATATACTTGTCACCTATGACCTGTCGATTTCCATGGTCTGCGACCCTGCTTGAGGAGCCAAGAATCCTGCAGTCTGTACCGAAGTCAAGGAACCTGCAAGACAATGGACCAGACTAAGTGCTGTCTCCTGCATACGTGACAATGAATTATAATTCAAACTTATGATATGCGCGCTTCATACATTTCATATCTATTGTAGCCTTACAATAAACTTGGTGAAAGTGTCGAAATCGTGCTACGATTTGAAAATGAGCTGTTGATAAATATTGCAAAAATCCTGCGAAAAACATGAAAAATAATTTTTAGGATGATTCAAGATTGACATCAAGAACATATTTCTAAAGATCAACACCTATAAATGATAGTCAGTGGAAATTTCTGCAGCGATCTTGATTGCAGGCAGCAGTTTTTTCTAGTAAATTGGTCTGTCAAACCTTTCCCTGACATGGCCAATGAAATGATCTAGCACCCCAAAAACAGCTGATTATATCTGAATTCTGATATCACTACTGCCAGATAATCTTTGAAGCCCAATATCATGACGATAAACTTCTAAGCTACGATATCACCGATATCAGTATACCGTCGAAAACACGATGGTCGATTACTGATTATTTTTTCTGAACTCTACTCCAAAATATCATACACATTTCTCGTGGTCAACCTAAACACATACCATTCTGAATCAGAGGATGACAAGTAAGGTTCAATCGGCAGGGCACTTTCCATTCGAACGATTCTATAATTGGAGAAGATTTATACCTTACGACGGATATTTATAATTGCGATGTTTCAGGTTTTAGTGGAGCAAAAATATGGAGATTTTCTACTCAAATTCCAAATTTAGCACCCAAAATTGAGGGAGGTGATTATCTTGGGGCTTAATTTTGGTAGTTTGAAAATAATGAGGCGATTTTTTCGAAAAATTTAAAAATTTCAGCCCCATGTATCCCTCGCAAGGTAATTTATCTTTCATCGATTTCGAGCAAATCAACCACGATTTACAGTGATTACGAAGTTTCGCTAAATGCAAAAAACTCAATTTCAAACTGTCAACTAAACCAGAAGTAGACCACACCGAATAATATATAAATGCTCCAAATAATCATGTAATATCCAGCAAAATGGCCTGAGATCACGTTTACTTATCACATGATAGCAAATTTTGACTTGTCCACCCAGTTTAGACATTGCTACTGACAGCTATTGATAAACAATAGGCGGTTCAACGCAATCTAGCGGCAATGTTAAACTCATGATAATGAAGTCGTACTTCACCGGAAATCAGTCAATCGAGAGCAATTTTCATTAATTTATTATACCTGACGCATAATGAAGAAGTGTTACGATTGATATCGTTCAGCAATAACGTAAGTGATTAATTAATTAGACCGGCGCAGATTAATTAGACCGGTGCAAACTGTGTGTGCGGCGTGAGACACTGCGCGTATGTATGTATTGATGTATGTCTGTGCGCGTGCCTGTTAGTGTATGTAATGCGCGTGCCTGTGAGACGTGAGTGCGTGTTTGTTCGCGTGTCTGTGTGTTGGTGCACGCGTATAATCGGGCTTGTGTATGTCAGCACCGCGCGTGCGGCTCAACAAACCAATAATCTACAAATTGCTATTTTCTGTGCCACATCGGTTAGAGTCTTCATGTCCCCAATGGACCGAAAGGAAGGCATCGAGGAAGGCCGGGTCTGCAGAGAGAAGTTTATACTTACTTGGTTTTAATGCGAGGTGGTAGCTTGCTTCCTCCAGTGAAAGAAACCACACGTTCTCTACCCCTGATCCTCTCTGAAAATGATGATAGTGTTAGGATTTACTATGATTCAAGGGGCATATTTCTTATAATCGTCATTTTCTAGAGATAATTCAGTTCAATTAAGTAACGATTACCACAATAATAATACATCAATTATAGTATTAAAAACTGTCATCTCATAACCCAATTCACGTATGATTACCTATATAGATGTAATTGGTGTTGTTCGTTGATATTCTTCTCGAAAAAGCTCTCGGTTCAGTGTCGTGAAACTCTCGACACTCTAACACTGGTGTCAAAGGGGATGGCAATGATGCCTATAGGGGGTGAGTTAGTGGTGTCAGAAGACTAACACTGGTATCAAAGGGGATGGCAATGATATTTATAGGGAGTGAGTTAGTGGTGTCAGAAGACTAACACTGGTGTCAAAGGGGATGGCAATGATGCCTATAGGGGGTGAGTTAGTGGTGTCAGAAAACTAACATGGTGTCAAAGGGGATGGCAACGATGCCTATAGGGAGTGAGTTAGCGGTGTCAGAAAACTAACCTGGTGTCAAAGGGGATGGCAATGATGCCTATAGGGGTGAGTTAGTGATGTCAGAAAACTAACACTGGTGTCAAAAGGGATGGCAGGGGTGCCTATAGGGGGTGAATAAGTGGTGTCAGAAAACTAACACTGGTGTCAAAGGGGATGGCAGGGATGCCTATAGGGGGTGAGTTAGTGGTGTCAGAAAACTAACACTGGTATCAAAGGGGATGGCAATGATATTTATAGGGAGTGAGTTAGTGGTGTCAGAAGACTAACACTGGTGTCAAAGAAGATGGCAATGATGCATATAGCTACTAAGCTTAGCGAGGTGAATCCAACGCATTTGAGAGCCTTCAGAAGTTTGTTCGAAACATATGGTATGAGTGAGTTTATCGAGCTAAAAGAACATACTTAAATCAAATTATGATCCTGGATGAAGTTCTTGTGTATCCAACGCGCATTATCTCTGGTAACCACCCCAACTATAATAACTATCACGTGGTCTTGGAAACCGGAAATGGAACATACAATATTCTAATAATGATACAAATAATAGAGTAGGATAAACTGCCTTTGATTCATATGAGATATGGATGAGGAAGAGTACAAGAAGAATTACAATAGACAAGTCTAGCTGGAGCTGGAAACTTATTCAAACAAGTATTCTAATTATATCAGAAATTTGAGTAAAAAACTCGCGTTTTCAGGAAAAATGCAAGTTTTGGAAATTATCATGAACTTAATTACATCAAATTGGTTCCGGGATACTTACCATTTACCTTATCACATGGCGAGATTTGAATTCGTTCCGAGGAATAGATTTGTCTGCATTTATCTTATTTACGGTATTACGAAAAACATGCGGAGATGAAGGAAAAGTGATAATATACCTCACCCGATTTTGAAAGTACTTCAATAATATTTTATTGTGTCGGGAATTCTTGTAAAATTATAAGCGTTCAACGTCTAATTCGAGCAACCTAACGTCCGAGACGGTCGAGAATTAAGGTGGATATAAAGGTGAAATTAGTGTAAACACCAGCACAAATTTATACAGTTCACTAAACGATCCGACTAAGTTATGGAAGTGTAATTTTAAATTTGTCATTGGGAAGCTCAGATTAGACTTTGTGTGTGTATAAAGGTGGAAGTTATGACTGAATTTAATTTAACAGAGGTCACGTATTTATTGTAGGGGTTTCCTTGTTTTCCAACATACAAACCATCCAAATTTCTGAGTGTATCAAAGTATTAAGCCCGCATAGGTGTGCATACGCACACGGCGCTTCCCAACGGAAGGGGCATACGTGTTTAGCAAGTCTGAGTGTTGCGCGCTTACATCCACCAAACGTTTTGACGGTTTTCATGCAAAATTCATCAGAGAGTTATCTATTATTCCAAAACAATTGCCCCATGATTCCATGAAAGGATGAGGCCATTAACAATCAGAATACAGGGATATTTCAAGAAAACACACCATATGAAACCAGCGATCTAGATCGATAATCACATAATATTGCGTGACTGTTGGTGATTACAAGCTATTAAAGATCGACCATTTGTAAGTAATAGAGATCGAGAAAGCTTGATTAATCAAAGCTACCAGAGAAATGATAATAGGTGAGCTACACACACGCTAATCACAATCTCACTTCGTCTTTAATGAGATACATTAATCTATCTCAGGGTCTTGAATTTATGTAGTAACACCGGATATATCAGGCGATTAGCTTTGAGCACGGACAATGTCATGCTTTACAGCAAGCGTGTGTGCTTTAGTACAAAGCACTCAACTATCACAAAAAAAACCATGCGTAAAGCATTATAAGCACTTGCAATTATATACTTTACATTCCGTGCGTTTTTGAGCGTTAAAAGGCCATGGATACAAATTACAAAGGATTACACTTGGGACTCGCTTACTCCGCTCTTACATCGTAACGGTGCTTTATTTCCAAATAATTCTCGTGCACTTTTTTCCAAATAACACACTCTTCCCGCACGCGAATAGAGCCCGGCGTTCCGTTGGTTAAGCTTTTTTAGGTTTTATAAACGCATGAATGATATTATAATAAACTGAGATCATTCAACAAGAATTTCATTGCAGCACGACCCCTGACACTATTGTTATAAGGCTATGCCAGTAATTGTGAGCATTAGCTGATATGTGGTAGGAACCAATCTATGTTCCACCGGTATCCAGACAAAAGCAGTGCTATAACACTTCGCTGAGGGGTAATTACAGAGGTATATGAGCGGAAAGGAGCCCGAAAGGAATACTTGGCATATCGGAATGGAGATGATATGTCTGGTAATAGGAGCAGGAAATATATCGCAAAGCAGTGCTATGCGATATAGTGGGCTCTCCAGAGGAAAAAAGCATAGAAATTCCGGGAAAAATTTGGAACTTATTTAAAACATTTCGGGAGAGGTACTGTATAAAGTGCGTTAGTATACTTAAAGTAAATAAATTCCTAAACTTCCCCCATTACAGCATTTTCGGAATAAATTCCCGTAAACTCTCATCTTGACTACGAAAGGACGAAGAGTTAAAGACCTGTGTTATTTTACAGGAGAGTAAGGTATATTATCTACCAGTTAAAGCTCCCAAATTCAAGCTACCAGAACTTAAATACTGCGAGCAGCTTTGCTAGAGTTTTTCTACATAATTTACAAAGGGAAGGAATGTTTCATTCCAAATTGTAATGACAAACGCATCGGTATCCGAACAGAAAAATGCATATTATCGTGGCATAGCGCTAAATTTCTTGAAAACGTCGCTTGACGAATCGCAGCGCCTGTAGATGATAAGCGGCTAAAAGTAAAGTAATGTTATATAAGTACACGTACAGTAGCAAATTGCAATACTATGAACTGATGAATACTTACCATTATTAAGTAGATTGTTATCCTATTATATATGGCCTACACAGTCAATCAGTAGTCCAGAAATCACCAAAGCCGCCCGCCACGAAACACACGAGTACTTATAAGCCGATAGTTTTAGAGTCCAACGAAGGTCACAAAATCATAATTCGGCAGAAGGAATTATTTATTAATTATCCGAGAAAATTTAGTTCATTTGTCATTATAATTTAGGACAATTAATTCAATACGAGGGCGGTCTCATTAAATTATATAGATTTACTCTGTTCGACATAAATTTGGAAGTATAAGAGGGGAAACAGCCAGTAATACTACATAATATCATTATTATAGCGAGTAGTGAACAATAGTGGGCCGAGAGTTACGTCATTTTCATGGTTTAGAATGTTGCTTTGTTGACATTGCTCAACCAATTCTCGCCTGTTTTCTCTGGGGATAGAAGTCGAACAAAGGAGATATACCATATAATGGTGATATCGGATCTCCGCAAATCATTGATCTAGGGACAGCACCAACAATTTATTGCTTTAAGTTAAGATAATGACGTCATTTCAGCAGTTCATTGGTTGTCTGCTGCCAGCAGGATTTCCAAACTCTTCTCAGACTCAGCTCACTTAGTGGACGGGCGAGCGGGCGGGAGAACCTCGAATCTGGATAAACTCTCCGAAAATTATACCCCGTTTTGACTTCTTCCAAGTCCATTTTTAGGGGTTTGGAGGAGTTAAAATTTGCGAGTACAACCCGAAACTGTGCCAAATTTCATCGATGGTAAACTATTTCGGGAAAAAGGCAAAATTCCAGGAAAATGGTACCATTTTGAACTCAAATTTCTAGCTCCTCTGACTCTCATTTTATGAATTTGAGAATTAGAGACGAAATTGAGTCGGATATCTGCTAATGATTTAGTAATCGTAAAGCAAGATCTATAAATGTGTACTTGGATATAGCTCGATAACAGCTGTCAAGGAAATGTAATATTAATAATCATTATTGAGAAGAAGCATAGGGCCACTGACGGCTCCCAGTCGGAGTACAAGACTCCGGGTGAGAACTTCTTTATTATTTTCTAATGAATCTTACAAACAGCATGAATTTTTCTACTTTATCACCAACATATTACTGACATGGGTTGATCAGATTCCAGCACTTCTGCACAGTGCTGTGAAGATAATAATAAGCGGTTACATGTCGAAGTGGTGACCGTATACCGCAACTTACATGGTCGAGGCGACAGCCGAGACTGTGTAAGTTGGATAATGGACGAGGCGTGCCGAGTTCATTATCGAAGGTATACGGTCACAGCTGAGATCATGGAACCGGATTATACCCCGACCGGAAACAGCTGGGACCTACTATTCTCTGACCAAACAACAGTATTTCTTCCCACTCGGGTCTGACGACCCTCGTCGGGATTCAACGCTTAAGTAGATTTTTGAGTGCTCCTTTATAAAATCAAATTTCATTTAAAGTCATTTTGCACTGTAATTCAGTGAAGACCGTATAACCAAACTTACACGGTCGCTAAAACAAGCTTGGGAGGGGTATAATGATAATTTATACAGGAGTAGAAAACACCACTTCGACAACAATCAGAGTGGTAGAATTGGAGATTAATCTGAACCATCGTCATGCAGGGTGTTCAATGAAGAAGTAATTCCTTAATATCCCGAGACTGGCGGAGGTTACGACGGAGTCTTGTTGCACGCATAGGGAGAGGAGGGAATTTAGTTGGTTTTGATTATTGAAAACCCAAAATTAGAAGGTTGAGTTTAGCAATATTTGAGGCTGAATCTAGGAAAAAGTCGGGAGAATTGATACTATCCTGTTATAGTAACCGGTAAAGAATCATTAATCTAAAGTAATATCATAATTGGATAACAGTACAAAACGAATCAAATTATATTTAACTTTAATAACAGTGAACGAAATGAAAGTTAAGAAATTAATTATTTTACGGTCGTCCAAATTCAAAAATATATGGCAAAATATAGTGCAATGTGTCTCTCCGTTTGAAACCAAACACACGTACACCCACTCACACACATATTTTCTCCCTTACAAAAAGCACTATAATATTTAACATAAATTTTAGTAAGCTGTAAATGCAGTGCCGAATGACTCAGTGAGCTAAATAGTGGTGTAATGCATGGAAGATGGTACAATGGGTGCACAAACGTATATTTCTATAAGGTTAATCTATACTTCCATATTCAATCTATATTTCAACAGCTAATATTAGTCCAGGGTGAAGTTTGGAAGATAAGATAAATAATGCTTGGATACTATGTAAACATGGTTTAGCCTGGTTTACGAATGATGAAGTAATTGAAATAAGAAAAAGTCGGTGAATGAAATAACGCACTTTAAAATTTGGCAGATAGTTCTACAAGAGAAAAGCAATCTGGGTTTGTGTTTCGAAACACATCTGAAACAATAGCTATTCGGACTAAACGTAACCTCTTAGCTTCAGTTCCATGTTTAAAATGCCGTTCAGCATTCAGCAAGGACATTCTCTGAGTTCACCAGGCTGGGCACATACCCGAATAACTACCGTGACAGAGGTTGTATTTATATGTTTCGTAGAACTAAAACAAACTTTCACTAAAAAGGTTATAGAATTTAAGGCATTCAAACCATCTAAAATATAAAGGCTAAAGATTCTATATGGAAGGGATCCCACTACACATAATACTAAAGTACTGCTCAACTAAACTTCCAATTATACGATTTTTGGAGACTTTTGAAACTTTTACCCATGACATACATATAGCATGACTTGTTGATAGTTTGGAAACCTCAACCGGACATGATAACAGTCTCGTGGACTATAGAGTTTGCAATATCATCAGCACAATGTTGACATGTCATTATTGGTAGTTTTCAGCTTGGCACTTGGCCAGTGGTTTTTTATTTGTAGACTGGAAATGATATAAGTCACCAAGATTTGACATGAAAATAATGTGATTTAAGTTTTCATGCGGTATCGTTGACATGAGTAATCAGTGATAATTCATGTCAATAGTATCCCGCATGATTATTACTTATCACAAGCCTAGGGAAGGAAGAAACTACGAATTTCCAAATTCGTTAGGAAATAATATCAATTATGCAAAAATTTCCAATTAATCATAAGGTTGATGGAGCTATATTGGCAAAGTTTGTTCAAGCCCTGAGTAAACGGGGCAGATATTGATAGTGAAATAGTATGTGGTAAAAAGAAGAGGTTTGATCAAGCCCTGAGCAAGCAGGGTAGATAGTGAGCTATAAAATGAAGTGAAAAGCAGAGTTTGTTCAAGCCCTGAGCAGTGAGCAAACAGGGTAGTGAACTATAGAATGTTGTTAGGGATGATTGATGAGATTAACTTGATCCCTGAAGAAATGTCCTTCATTATATAATATGCTAAGATCTACAAACATCAATTAACCAATAACCATGATTAATATACAAATATACATAACCAATATTTATCAAAGTCATATATTATTATTATTATTATGTAAAACCAGTCATCTAAATAATAATGCTGACCTTGTCTTTATGGCTCAGTGACTATACAAACTGGAGGTTTATAATGATGCGAATGAAAGAAGTCAATAATATCATATGAGTTTAAACAAGGAGACTATTGAAGAAGTAAAGTACTGTAATAGGTCGCGTTCGAAAGTAGGCGGGCCTGAATGATATTACCATCATACCACCTAACCGCCTATTTTTCGAAAATATGCGACCTTCAAAGTCCGCGTGGAGTAGACTACAAAGTTTTGACACAGGACTGATGTTGTGGACCTGCTTTGGGAAGGTATGTGGCAGTCTGCTTTTGTCCGTCGCGCGGCTGCATGAAGTGGCTGTAACCTTGAATATCATGATACAAGTCATTGAGTTCAATGGAAACAGAGCTCTCAATTATCTCAGATATAATGCAGGGATTTGATAAGTTCAGGAAAAATATCACTAGAGAGTTTAAGTAGTAGACACTAAACAAGATTCATATTACAGCTGGTTGATTAGCCAATAAAATCTTGAAAATTAACCCTCAGTTGCACTCAGATCATCAGAACTCTCATGTTCCGTGTACCACCAGATGCTGTGTGACGTCATCAACTCACCACTCTATCGCCTGATAATGACGTCACTCTCGACCGCCTGTTGGCTGCATGCCACCTCAACAAAGAGCAGCTGCAGCCGGTCATGAACGTGTGCAGTAAGTCTCCGGGTTTTACAAATGGTCTCCGGTCAATGGACCAAGCAGGTCGTTATCTAAATACTGGTCGTCCACCAGCAATGAGCGGGGAAATGATGACGTCATTATCAAGCGTTTAAGTGAGAAATTAGTGACGTCACATCGTCTAAACTCCGCGCGCGGAGCCTATTAAAACGATGCATCCGAGACACTCTAAACCTGCCCAATGTCATTCTCGAACAGTCCTTAGTTGTAACAATGGTGGAATGTTGCAGAATGTTATGCGAACAACGGGAGAATGGGTTTGGTTTCCTCTGTGAAGGATAGCTGCTCGGCCGCAGCAAAATATTTTGGACTATGATAAGAAACAACTTTATTATAGATACATCGGGTGGACGGAAAATGATGGCGGTAAGATGGAGCATATTATAGACTCATCAGCCCCCTGCCAAAGTAAGACGGGGAGCCATAATCCACACTGTTTCATGAATCGTAGAGCATTTCAGGTCCTGATAACACAGAACACGCCTTCCAGTCGATATAAGAAAAAGAAGAAAATAGAAGATCTTTCCTGCAATGATCGAGACGGTAGTTGTAGGTATACCACACTGTCTTGTTAGGAAACAACGGCTATCTTGACGGTAGACTGGTTCCTTGTTCGTTGTTCGTCACAGTTAGCTTGCACCTTCTCTCGGAGGTGAACTAGCTCCATGATACGGTCAAACAGCGGATCTTGGAACCTGCAAAATAAGATATTATACGGTCAAACAGTGGATCTTGGAACCTGAAAAATAAGTCATATTAAGCTTTCTCCGAAGATAGGCAAAGCAAATACAGAGATATTTACCTAAGCTTTCTAACACGGACATTGACCAAACACGAATTGAAAATAAACTTGGGTGCTAATAGGCCAATATCATTACGCAATTTAGCGATCCCGTGAGAAATCTATAGCGCCGCCGATATACTACTAAAACTGGCTACTCTATAATATGAAACCAACCTATAAAGGGGTGGTACGCCATCCAGTTCTCTCTCCAGAGTCGGATTGTGCGCATGTTTATCATGGGCAGCACACAGCCGTCTTCCTCCTTGTAAAGTGGGTTCAGGAACTCTGTGCTGGACATGTTTACAAACGACCACAACGACTGCGTTTTAGTTCGAACCTGAGAGCGATGGACGATTTGTAAGAAATGTATTATAACAATAATTTTGGACATAAATCACACAACAAAAACCCTGACTCTAGGCTGAAAATGGCATTTTGGACGAGTAAATCGATCTGTGATTCTGTCGATCCCCATTCCCTGTATCCATGTCCCCCTACACACAGTGCGGTGGATATTCCTCTCGTACCTCGTGTTCAGCCCGCTGTTTCTCGGAGTCGTGAAGGAAGGTACCGTAGAGGCAGGAGTAGAGATGTTGGGCAATGAAGGTCAGCAGGTACTTGTTAAACTGGAAGATGTAGGGGTAGTGCTGCATGATCTGCCACACACAGTCCAGGAACTGTACGAAGATCGGCGAGTAGTCCTCTGGAAAGAGAAAAGGAAAGTAGTGGAAATGTTTGGTAAAAGTTTCAGGTGCTTCACTCGGAATAGGTTCAGGATTGCATAAATATTCGGAAATTCCCTTTCCTTCTTCAATTCGCTCATTTGAATTGTGGTTATGACTTTTGTAGTGTAAGTTACTCACTGGTTATTTCCTGAGTTCCATGGCAGGTTCTGGTTTGGAACTGGTATCCAAACGAAAGCCACTCCTTCTCAATCAGCACCTGGAGGATGTGAACATCACGTATCTTGTAATTTACTGTATTGAAGGGTTTAGTAACGTCAACGAGTAAATCAAAAGGTTTCCACTTTTTCCGAGTTCTTAGACTGAAGTATGCAACGGCTTCAAACAGGTTCTTGCAAGCACAAGAAAAATCTGAGATTATTATAATTTATGGATATTTGTCAGACATAAGAACATATCATAAAAAGGCATGTTGTTATAGGTATAGCATGTTAGTTTAGCATTAATACCTCGAATCCTTGCAGTGTCCGATAGTAAGGATCTAGGAGTAACATGGCAAGGGACGTTACTTGGGAAGTGCGGTCCCAGCCGTCACTGCAATGCACCACTACCGAGGATTTCTTGTTTTCGATGATGTTAGCAACCTGAAAGAAGGAATTTCGAAATAAATAGGAAAATGGAGTCACCAAATCAAAACCCGCGGGGGGGGGGGTAGTTGAACAATCTTCCACCGGTTTTGATGGTGTAAACCATTGACAGTGGATTATGAAGCAACAATGTAAAACAAGAATTGAACTTTTGTAAGTACGTGCCAGAGAAATTTTTATCTATGACAGTTTGACCATAGGTACCTTGACAGCCTCCTGTAGAATGAACTGTAAGTGATGTAGCCACTTGGTGGCTTCCAAGTTACTCAGCCACTTGGATTCCTCAATGGTAGGTGATGTGACTAACTCCCGTAACCTGATGGAGGGAAGACGGGGGAATATTGAAATTTTGAGTCGGAGATTTGACAGATATCCTGTCCATCAGTCGATTTGAAAACTTTGTCAACAATGAATCTGTTTTTCTCGTAGAATCGTACACATGTTGTTTCATTGAATTCGGCAAAATAATATTAACAAGTTATTTCGGTAACCTGTTATTGCAACTTCTCACTTCGTGAATATTCTCAATTTTCCCAAAACTGAACTCAATGTTCTCGTAGCATTCTCCCAGCTCGAAACCTTTCCCATTCGCCTGACAATGAGAATGAGACTATTTACAGATCTAATAAGTAAACGATCTTGATGAAGTGGCAAAGTTATATCTGTGTCGTAGGATCTCGAAAATGTGATAACATTTGCCGATCAGAGCGCGAGTTTACGGTCAACTTGCAGACTGAATGAACAATATTAGATGGAATGACGATAAAAACAATAAACGCCCACCTTATTAGCCTGTGCGTTCTTGTAGGGTCTACAATCGCAGATGTAGATGTGTGTTGATTTGGTAGTTGCTTTCCTTATCTCAGCAATCAGAGCTTCATCCTCCTCACACCTAAGGAGATAGTCTTCATCAAACAATATTATCAGAATCTTAGAGCTCGTTAGAAGATAACGATTCAATTTTCTAATAATTCCCTCAGTTAAACATCGGATGATAGGATGATATTTGTAAAATGAAATTCTGGAATTTTAGGTCCACTAACCTTTTCTTTGATAGCCCAACGTAGGGTTGGGAGCATCTGGTGAGACTGGCCTCGTTGGAACGATGTAACCAAGACAGCACAGGAATACGGCCTGACAATTGGGGTAAAATCAGCTTAACATTAAGCTTAGATAATTAAACGATATCAACTGAAACTGTATAATACTACAACTAATATACAATAGCTGCCGCACTCGGAAGCCCACAGAGAAGTACTTTTTCAGAGATCCAGCAAAGAAAGTAGAAAGAAACAAGTTCAGATTCTTGTTTGATGATACAGAACTTTTTTCGAATTGGAAACAATGAAAATAATGAGGAAACTTTTCAAATCCTTAAATAAAATTAATAAAAATAAAATTATGATAGCAACGACATGTAAAAATAACAATCCAATCGAAGTCGAACAATGGGAAAATGCAAAACCATTAACAGGTCCTCTTGAATTCTCGAATAGCTATAATGATTTCAGAAGTACGAAAAATTGTGAAACATCACTTGAGGCTTGATGTTCTGCCCTTTCATTCTCAAAATTTCCAAGTTGAATCAAGAAACAATGAGCTCATAGCATGATGTTGAATAAATAGGAACTGGTAGATACTTTGATAAGAGAAACTGGTTTCCGACGACTTTATGAAATGTTGAAGAAACACGAACTGGTTGACTTGGAGGAACAGGTTTCTGACGAGCATAAATAACAACTCAATGAGTATGTTTTCAAAGTCTCCGCTTCTGAGCACTGATGTAGAGCACGTTATTGCCTCTGATGAAGGTATCCCCGTACTTGTTCTTCAGTTCCCCGTTCATATACTCCTCAGTCTGCTCCAGGATCACGTTCATATACCTGGGAGAAGTGAGGCATTTTAACAACCATTTCGTTTGGTGGACCATGAAACATTTCTTGTCATGTAGAGGTGGATATTTAAGTTTTTCAATATTTGTTAGAAAAGTTTCGTTACTCTTAAAAACAAAACAAACATTGTTCAGGATGTTTATTAGTTGATAAAAGCTTCAGGTAAGTGGAGTTGATAACTTAACTAAGACAAAAAGATGTTTAAGTTACCCATCAACTTTAGCGAAGATGCCTCTGTAGTCGACTCCTGAACTGAGTTTGACGACTACAGGTCGACCTATCAGCTGCTTTAGGAACTCGTTAGGGCTTTGCTTCTTAACAGTAGACATGCTCCTAATCATGAAGATGCAAGTTAGTGCCTGATCTAATGTAATATGTGGGGTCGTTCAAATATAGTGCACAATGACTGTTTTATTTCAAAGAAGATGAAAATCGAACTTCAATTTTCATCTTGTCTGAAAATTCTAGTAAGACACAGTGTCCGTCACCCACAGTCATTATACAATACGTGAACTCCCCCACTTGTGAAATAAAACATTTCCTTGTGTTTGGAGACCCTTACCCATTGACCGGAAGGAGCTGCTTTTCCTGATAATATCGTCAGAGATTGCAGCAGGGACCACCAAATCCTCGGGATAGGAGTCAATGAGAGAGAAATCCTTGTTTATCGTGCTGTGTCTCCATTTACTGAAATTATTTTAGAACAGTTCGAATAAAGGTATTCAATACTAGTACTAGAGTATAGAAAAACGGTGATGCTGAATCACCTTTTTCCTATGCACCACAAATAGGAATCAGCAATATGGTAAATCGGAGAACATGGTAAATCGGAGAACATGGTGAATTGGGAATGCTCCGCCCTGGCCCCTGTACTGAGACGACCTCTAATTCGGGAATCAACTCATTAACCATTACCTGTTTTCCTTGAGAGCCCCCATCCGGGTGTACTCCTTCTCGAAATCGTAGATCTCCCAGCCGTTATCCTTGAACTTCTTGCGGTACTCGAAGGCGAAGACCCGGCCCTCGTCCCCGGGGAATGCTAGCTTCACCAGCATCTGGTGCAGGTCCTTGTTCTTCTTCTCCTGGTGACGTAGTTACGTCATTAGGGGCTCATTGTCATGGTGAAGGTGAATTGATGGCGAATGAACACACATGGGAGAACTCAGTACACTGCCCCCCAAAAAACACAAGCCACCAAGACAAAAAACCATCTTAGAGCGTGGCGTTTTGTCGCGATGATTTATTCATCCGGCCACTTACATTTTAATGTGCAGCATAAAAGGTCACGTATGATAAAAAGGGATCAGTCAATATCATTCACGGTTGTAAAATCTCGTACCTGTCTGTTCACTGTGAACTGTACGGACAGGAATTGCTTGCACTGTATGGTGATTCTGAAAAAGGTTCAGATTAAGAGAATGTATTAACGATGAAGTCCGGTGTTATACAAAACGCTGCAGGATTATTATAATTTATCTTCACCTTACAATTTGCCCTCTTTCAAAATGGCATTGAAGAATCATTACGGTTTAGAAATTAGAATAACGAGTGACGGCGTAGCACCAACACTTTTCGATGATTTGCTCATTCCAGAGCATCATTACCTGTAAGAGTTCTCCGCCTGACTCTTCTTCTCCACCTTGTAGATAGAATGTATGGGGATGTCAATGTCGTGGGGTTCTCCTTCAGCTGCCGAGAAAAATACCCGGTAGTTTGACAGCTTCAGTTGCCCTCTGATGTGCCCGTCAAAACACGGGTCTACACATTCAACTTCCTGTTCTGCGGAGGGACTTAGAGTAGAAATCACCAGAATTTGTGATTTGGAATGGTGAAAACTCACAGACAAAATATGATACAATTAATGTGATACAAAAGGTGATGAAAGTTCCATTCATTACTTCTTGTGCCGCCATTGATTGATGAAATTAAATTTGTCCCACTATTGCGCGCGCTGGCTAGCTAGGCCGGCTACATAATTTGCGCGCTGCGCTGATATAGCCCTGAATTCTATTTCGCGACAGAAGACCCTTCACGAAGTGGCAAATTTTCACATTTGTTTTACGCCAAAAGTGGAGCTAATTGTTACAAATGTAACAAGCGTTTTCCTGCAAGATTTGATGTTTGATTTCTAGTTACAAGATACTTCTGAATACCATTGGCAATAAATAATTAGTGGCAATGATGGAAATACTCGAAAAATTTAATCATAGTTCCTTTTTGACAGTTTTTTTCCTTCAAGATCAATCTGTCCCTCGTTTCTCAATCAGATTGTGCAGATTGGCATATGTGGATGATCCTGCCAACCCCTTTTTATTTGCCCTTTCATCTATTTCATTGGGAATGTTGATTTCGACCTTCGAGCACTCAGTAAAAATTATGCCGTCAATGTCATATGGGATGGAATGTGGAATGCGGGCAAATCAATATTTTTCATACGTCATTGGATACAAATTGGTGGCAACGTCATAAGGAATGTAATGTGGAATGCATACAAATCAAAATACAGCATACGTCATTACATACGAATGGTGTCAACGTCATATGGCTGGAATGTGGAATGCATACAAATCAAAATACCTCATACGTCATGGCATACGAATGGTGTCAACGTCATATGGCTGGAATGTGGAATGCGTACGAATCAAAATACGTCATACATCATAAAATACGAATGGTGTCAACGTCACAAGGGATGAAATGTGTAATGCGCTTATTCGTCATGTTTGATTGGGTGTCAACAGATACATATATAAAGCCCTCCACTGCGGGTGGAGTCATTATTCATTACATTTGTTGACCACTCCTATTCCTACTACGCTTTCCTTGACGAGTGATGACCAGCCCCTCCTACTCCTACCACGCCTTCCTTGACGAGTGATGACAAGCCCCTCCTGATCTACCACGCCTTCCTTGACGTGTGTCGCCTTCTTTACCACGCCTTCCTTGATGAGTGATGACCAGCCCTCCTACTCCTACCACGCCTTCCTTGACGAGTGATGACGTCAGCCTTCCTTGACGAGTGATGAACAGCCCCTATAACTACTACCACGCCTTCCTTGAGAAGTGATGACCAGCCCCTCCTACTGCTACAACGCCTTGCTTGACGAGTGATGACAAGCCCCCTCCTGAGTGATGACCAGCCCTACTACGCCTGTCGCCTTCTTTGACGAGTGATGACCAGCCCCTTCCTACTGCTACCACGCCTTCAACGTCACAAGGGATGGAATGTGGAATGCGCACATTCGTCATGTTTGATTGGGTGTCAACCAGACATTATAAAGCCCTGACTGCGGGTGATGACCAGTCATTCCTGACCACCACGCCTTCCATGACGAGTGATGACCAGCCTCTATTTCTCCTACTACGCCTTCCTGGACGAGTGATGACCAGCCCCTCCTACTCCTACCACGCCTTCCTTGACGAGTGATGACCAGACCCTCCTACTCCTACCACGCCTTCCTTGACGAGTGATGACCAGCCCCTCCTACTCCTACCACGCCTTCCTTGACAAGTGATGACCGGCCCTTCCTACTGCTACCACGCGTTCCTTGACAAGTGATGACCGGCCCTTCCTACTGCTACCACGCCTTCCTTGACGAGTGATGACCAGCCCTTCCTACTCCTACCACGCCTTCCTTGACGAGTGATGACCAGCCCCTCCTTCTGCTACCACGCCTTCCTTGACGAGTGATGACCAGCCCCTCCTACGCCTAACAAACCTTCCTTGACAAGTGATGACCAGCCTCTCCGACTCCTACCACGCCTTCCTTTGACAAGTGATGACCAGCCCCTCCTACTGCTACCACGCCTTCCTTTGACGAGTGATGACCAGCCCCTCCTACTGGCTACTGCTACATCTAGTTAATTGGAACAATAAAAATGCGCTTGTTTTCTTCTCCGTGTTGTGACATGTGCATTATTTACTTATTTAGCATTTTGTTGATTCAAATTGTAAATTATAAAAAATAAAATGGAGAACAACATTTAGGAGGCCATAGGCATACAAGTTTCAGAGCATACAGTCATTATAAAACTGCTCAGTGCTTACATTGGAAATACATGAATACATAAATACACAAAACAACTTTATACATTATACAACTTATGAATTATGAAACTGAATAGTGATGACCTACATTGTAAATACATTTAATTTTTGCAAATACATTTAATTTGGCATATTTTGCGTATTTATAAATATGCAAAATATGCAAAATTAAATTCTGCAACAACTTTAAGACAATATATTGTACAGAGTGCATTATATTTATAACCTTACCTACATAATACACACAAATTATTATTTGAATTCCACGACAATCCCTCATAAACTCACGTAGTTTTATCTCTTCCCCAGGCAAGTGATGGAACGTTCCATGAGTTTGCTGTGACGTCTGTTGCGCTCTATCCTGCTCTAGCTGATCAGACCTATCAGCCTCCTTGTTTGCTTCATATTGGCCTGAGGTAAGAGTGCAGTTAGTAGCTTGTTTTCTATAAACTGTAAAGAGGCAAGATTTGTGGTTCATCATTCATTCAGCCGTTATACTTGACACCAGTATACTCTGGGCTCTGACACAGGACACCAGTCTGATGTCTCTCTAACATTAATCTAATCTGCCACTGGTTTACCCTGCCACCAGTAGTGTCCCTGTCAGAGGGGTAAACTGTATATTGGTGGTGATATATACTTGAGATAAATTGGCAAATTTAACTTATTAATGAGAGTGTGTTACAGATAAGGGATCATTCACATATTACTTAATTAATTTTTGGCCGATTTTAACCCCCCCCCCTCCCCCTCATAATCAAGTTTACAGTAGTTGTATTTGTTACAATAACATGTAATGTAATCATTTGGAAACCCCCTCCCCCTCTAGGTGATTACATAATATGTGAATGATCCCTAAAGACCATTCAATGTGTTAGTCGATTTGACAATCATTGTTGACAATCAGTTAGTTGCTTCAGTGAGTTGCCAATCATGAGTTACCAAACACAATTCAGCTGAGCGAGATAGACTTTAGACTTACCATTCCCCCTTCCTAAAACCTAGTGTGCATCACTATACAGACTACAGTAGTTTTAAAGGAGTTTGTCTAAGTTTAGATTACAAAAAGATTGGAGAATGAGTCTGAATTCATTATTTACTAAATATTTTCACCACTACCAATGACTCACCTTGCTCAAGCTCATCAGCAGCTGACATTCTGATTCGTGCCTTTCTACAATCAACTCCAACAATCTGTTAGTCAGTGGTCATCCTATGACTTTTAATTGTGGTTTGAAGTAGAATAATTATCATAGCTTACTAACCTTAACCATAGCTTACTAACCTTAACCTACCCATAAAATTAGCAAGAAAATTTAGTATATTTAATTGAATTTGAAGGGGATATTTGAATTAAAAAGAAATCTTTCTTCAAGACATCAATCTGCAAGACTTTTCTCCAACTCCGTACTTGAACACCAACATGATCCCTTTAATAAGATGAGTGGTGTGCAGGCATCTTCAGTTCAAAACCTACCTCAGCTTTCGGGGTGTTCTAAATTGCGAAAGCTTTTTATGAGGTAGGCCCCCCAGCAGTCAACCCCCCCCCCCCCCAGTACCAGGGTATAGCACCGTCAAGTGCAGTGACCACCAGCCTGAATGAAACTGAAACTTGCTCTTTGGTTTTTATTTGTACAAATACAAAAAAAGTTAAGCAAAACACATAGTGAAGAGAAGTAGAGGGGATGTTTTCAAATAATTATGTTTGATTATGGGGAGGGGTTCTGGTGGCTTATTATTATTGAAACATAATTAATATTCATTATTCAAGTATTCTTGTCTACTCCAGTCTGTCTGTGGGGGGTTGCCATGATTACATAATATTTACCTAAAGATGGGCTTTGATTTCATTTGATTTCAAGGGGAGGGAGAGGGGTTGAAAATAGCAAAAATTGATCATGTAATTTATGAATGATCCAGTGGTCTTCTTTTCACTAAGTGTGTTGCTTAATTTCTTGGTGCTTGAAGTAAAGGCAAAGACCAAGAGAAATTTCAGTTTCATTCAGTCAGGTTAATTTGAATTTGAATATAAGTTTTACAGGTGGTCACTACACTTGACAGTGCTATACCCTGGTACCAGGGGGTTGACTGCTGGAAACCTACCTTTTAAAAGCTCTCACAATTTAAACATCCCAAAAGCTGAGGTTGGCAGTGTTGGACTGATAATGCCTGCTTCACACGCATCTTGGTTTGACTCACTAAGATTCTACTGGAGAAAAATCTTGCAGAAAAGAGAAAATAGAATTAGAATATTTTTGACATGATATCAACTCGAATATTCAACTCAATCTCGAAAAAAATTGTGTCAATAATATAAAGTACCCTAAGGTAAGGTCAAGGTACCCACATCTGTAATGTAATGTTGCTTTCACGAAATGCAGATTGACATCTTCAAGAAATAAAAAATAATGATAAATATCCCAGAAACAGAAAAAATGTGCCGAATTTAGATGTGAGCACTAAAAATCGTTACTCCATGTTACGGAGCCTTATTTTGCGCGCGCAAGCGCGCCTCTTAGTCTTCAGAGAAGAGGCAAAATTTGTGACTTTTCTACGAAAAGCGCGCGCAAGCGCGAACAAACAGGGACACGTAACATGTGGTAAAAAAATCGGCATACTCAAATCATTCAATTATTCAATCATCTAAAGCAAGTACTCAGATTAGAGAATTAAAGTCAAAAATTCAAAATTTAATGAGTTTCAATTCAATATGAAATAATTTGTCCTACGATGTATGACCCGCTGACGATGTTGTCTGACGTCGTCAGACCCATTATTTAAAATGCGAGTCGTGGCGCGCGCGCTTCGCGCGCGCGAGGGGGTCAGGCAACGCCTGACAACTGACGATGTATGACCCGCTGGCGCTGGTTTTGAGAATCAGCGCCGCGCGCGGCGCCGATTTTCGAGAGGGTCTAGCATCTAATCTGTCAACGTCAGACAATAAATAATTATCTTACACAAAAACATGAGAGGTACATGATTTTTACCATGGGTTCAATGAACCCATGCGGGCTTAGGAACGTTTCTTGCTATAATCAGATCCCTATTTTTACACGCGCGCCTTGCTCGCTTCACTCCGTTAACGAAGCGCAGTTCGGCGCAGTTAGCATTTGGTTTCCTAAACCTTGTCAGGCGTTGCCTGACCCCCTCGCGCGCGCGCGACGACGTCAGACAACCTAAACCCGCATAGTTCCTAAGCCCGCATAGGTGTGTGTACGTTCCTAAGCCCGCATAGGTGTGTGTACGCGCGCGGCGCTTCCCTGGGGAAGCGCGCCGCGCAACGCAGACAGGGATATACGTGTTTAGCAAGTGTGTACGCGCCGCGCAACGCAAACAGGGGTCGGTTGTCAGGCGTTGCCTGACCCCCTCGCGCGCCACGACTCGCAGAGTCGTCTGACGACGTCAGACAAGGGGTCGGGTATACGTTTCCTAAGCCCGCATAGGTGTGTGTACGCGCCGCGCGCTTCCCTACGGGGAAGCGCGCCGCGCGAGCCACACAGGGATATACGTGTTTAGCAAGGTATACGTGTTTACGCTGCGTTGACACACCACGGTGAGAAGAACCTTCACAATCATTTCCTTTTCTGTTTTCGGACATTAATAATAACATGTTATTGTTAATGAAATCAATTCCAACTAATGCAGATAAATGTAATTAAATTTACAAGTCAAAACTGGCAAATAAAAAAGAAATAGATCGTTAAAATTACAAATTAGCCACACCTTATCCAGTTCCACTGTTCAATTCCAAACAGCTGTTGTTCAAATGTGATTGAATTTAAAAAGCTAAACATAGTGATATTGATATTAAGCGAAATAATTTAAAGGTACCACCTATAGTTACACGTATGTGAAAAGATAAGGATTTGCCGGGACTAATATGAAAGCCTATCAACCTAAATCCTACTACAATTACTCATTATATCTAGCCAGTTCGTAGTTGCGTTTCACGCAGGCATCCACGGCGTCCATCATAGCAGCCCGTACACCTGCCTTTTCCATGGAGTAGATCGCGTTTATGGTCACTCCGCCCGGCGAACAAACCTCGTCCTTCAGCTGAAGAGGGGGATCAGGCGATTAGAATAAATACATTAAATCATTGGCATTATTCAATCGGCCCTGAATAATAGGATAATGACAAAAACGAATTTGAAATAGTGGCACATGTCCTGACCAACTCATATACCAAAATCGTGTTTTCCAAATTATCAGGTGGTTGTGATTGGACCAGGTCAAAATATAAAATAGAAAGACTAAGTTGACGGCGCTGGAAAATAATATCTGCGAAGGGAAAACTGTTTGAATTAACAATTTAATTTTAATAAGAAATTGTCATACCTCTCCAGGATGTTTCCCAGACTCTAACACCATCCGTGCAGCACCCTGGCAAAACAATTCAAAATAAAAACCTATCCGAGATTCAGATACTCAATCGATTCAATGAACGTTGAATGAATTACCAAACTTGAAACTAAGCTTGCCCAACTTTGTTTTCTAGTAACAAATTTTTTGACTGATATAAAAAACGCCAAACATACTGGCAAACATAATGTTAAGTCATAAAATCAGACTTTTAGGCCTAGTCAGGGATGTCTGCCACTTACCAACATGGCCTGGCTGGCATGCCTGATGGCGACATCTCTGCTCAAGCCATGCCTGACTCCAGCATCACTGAGCGCTTCCAGTATCAAGTAGAACTGGGAATGGTATAATGGTGAAAATAGTGAAAATGTTGAAATGGTGAGTTTTTATTGGTTCCATCTGAGAGTCAAATATGAGGCTGGAGGACGGAGGTGGAGATGGAAATTCTCCCCGTAAAAATGCATTGAATATTGACGTATTGATATGAGCAGATTGCAGGTACCAGTTATTGTAATCCTGCAAAGAAGATGTCACTAATGTGAATCTCATGAGTAAAAGTAAATATCTCACGTAAGCAGGGGCAGACCCACTCATTCCCACGACAGCATCCAGATGCTTCTCTTCTCCCTCCAATGTCAGACCCACAGAGGAGAAGAGACGATGCACCAACTCACGGTCTGAATCGTCTATGTTGGAACCTGCGGGGAGGGAGAAATCAGAAAACTATTGCTTTTGTTGAAAGTCAATGGTGGGATTGTATTTATATTGTCCCAATCTTATAAGATGTGGCACAGTGGGAGGGATCCTATTGGCAAACAAATGGCATTGCCAACACATTAGTAGAACCTTGTTCTGGTCTTAGGGTTGGCATTACCAATTTTGGTTGAATTAACATCAAACCTGATGAAAATGAGATGGCACCATCCCTGATTTCCACGGCCGTGTTCAGCATTGCTCTGACGACCTTTGCATGTCGGGGTAACTTCTGCAAATGAAAGAGGATGAGGTCTCTTGAGGGACTAATTTCGACAGCAAATCCATATCATTGCATCATTCACGATGCCTGTTAAAAAGGTAGAACTACAATCAACACAAAGCAGAACATAGCCCTAACTGTTAACAACATGAATCAGTTTTGGACCGAAATTGCTGCTCGCAGTTTCCGACCAATTCACTGTTTAAACCATTTTTGAGCGTCGAAACTACTCTAAAATTTGCATGAATGTATGACTTAAAATAGCATCTGTTACTGACCGCTTCAATGGACTCAATGGTGACCCCCGCAGCAACCGATACTATGATATCATCGGGCCCTACAGCAGGGGCTATCTCAGACAGGACTTTAGGAAATACCAGGGGCTTCAGTCCTAGGACAGTGATTTTACTGTTCTTTATCGTCCACAGGTTGTCAAGACAGGTGTTAGCGCCGAACAGCTGGGATCAAAAAGTGGTTAATATTCTTAGTCATGGTCAGACCAAAATTCCGGAAAAGACAAAGATTGAGATAAATCGGAGAAATGATCACAAATAGAAATTAGAAATTAACAAGAAACGATAAGAATGATCAGCTCTGTGGAAGCAAGCAGAAACTAGCTGGCCAATGGCCAGTACCTTCACTTTCTGGAGAGATGCCTCAGTTTTGGAAGATGCGAATATCCTTGAGGGAGTTATGGCTCCTGGGGGCGATTAGAGTTGTTTAAGAGTGTTTGGTATTGATTTATGGGATCATGAAAGTAAACCAATGGCTCCTGGTGGACCAAGATCAAAGAGATTGAGCTAAAAATGACCATTTAAACCAATTTTTCTGAAAATACAAGGCCCAAGAACTTGACTTACCTGAGGAAAGAAGTCCTTTGATAAGGGCCTGGCTTACTTTACCAGCCCCGATGAATCCAACAGTAGTCATAGGAAAGCTTATTAGGCCAGGCAATCAAGTAACAAATTGATCAATTCAACATCTTGACGACATTCTCAAAAGAAAAATAAAATTAATAAGACCGGTCATTGATTTAAATCAAAAGTACAGTTTCTACAGCAGTACACCGTACCGAGTACCGACACTGGAACAGAAAGGTCATCAGATTTAAAATCAATCGGAATTCAGAAATACGATTGACGGAGAAAACTGACAAGAAGAGTTTAGGAACATCTGCTAAAAGTAAACCGTAAACGGGATGGAAAGGCCAAAGGGTGAGTACAGCTACAAGTACACCGGATAACGGAATAAAATATTCTGAGTTCGTGTATAAACTAATTAACTATGTACAGTGGTAGCAAACCAGCAACACGACACCATACAAATCAAATCAAAGGATTCACTCAACACGTATGATCTCACAGGTCATACTCATAGCATACAGTAGAGAGAAGTACAATTTAATGAACAATGTACAGTGTATACTAACAGCAATTAGTCTGATTCACCCATACACACAAGGTATAGTGATACAAATACAATGCACAGTGCATGTATGGATGTACCACGCCTCAAAATACGACCTACCTAACGATAAACGAGCACATAAATGATAAAAAGCGGAAATAATACATTGCCAGAAGGCATACAAAATTACAAATACAAGAAAACGGACCAGAGAATAGTAGAGAAGCTGTAGGTACCTACCTAATTCATAGGTTCAACCCCCCCCCCAAAGAAAAGGGGTGGAGATTTTCGGGCCAGAGAAGGGATCGGCTCGTCGAATCGAATGGGATCTGCAACAGTTAAGCCCTGTCTCCTCTGGTTGAATTCTCGATTTCAGGATCCCATAGAGCCATAGCTGGATCATAGCTAGAGGACGAAAATTTTGATCATTTTTGGGTCAGAAAGGGTAGTTGGGGATTGTCCTAATTTAAACTTCAAGGATTCAGGAGGATGTCAGTAGAAGGGGAGTGTTCTGACCTTGTTGGCCAGCTTATATCCCGAAATCATATTTTTGAAATATCAGGGGTGAACGGTGAACCCTTTCCCCTTAATTGGATTGGAGATCAAAATATCATTACACAATGATCAATAAACCAACTTAGATTATGAGAAGATAAGAAAATTTTGAAATGAGAACAATGTATACACTATGTATAATCATAAAAATCTTTTTAAATCGATTGAAGTGGAGAATTTAGATAACTGAACTTATTAAATGGAGGGTTCATCTAATCGTCAGGAGTGCATAAATTTAACCTATTTATGATTTATTATGAACGGACCAATTAATCATTTATTAAAAAATTGTGCATTAATGATAAAAAGATACCTATCAAATGATTAAATAAGAATCAAATATCATGCACCTACTCACTATTTTTTTAAAAGTTCTAAACCCTTTTGGCACGGTTCAGCCGTTAACCAGTTTTTAATTATAAACTAAGGGAAGCACTGTTGCTTGGAACCTTGGCCTTGATCGACCTCCGTTTTAATACGATATTTAATACACACTCGGGCCGTCGGCCACTCATGGATAATATCACGGTTAACACTTTCTTCTCGTTATAAACCCTTTAGTAACTAACTGATCACTAGAGTTAAATGCTATGTGAAGTCCAAGAAAAATTTAGTCATTGCCTTAATCTTGCCAACCTTCTTCACTGGATCCTAGATGTTACTTATTCCAAATAATATCTGAGCATATTCACCTAGATAGGGCGGTATAGAGGTTGAAAGGGTATAAGTGGAGGATAGCCATGCATGGTACACGCTGGGCATCAGTGGCTGAGTCATTGTCATGTTGAAGGGTGGCCCATGTCCCAGAGGGGGATGAGGACTCTGTACAGAAGGAGGATGTAATGATGGGTTGTGGTGAAAGCTTTGAACCTGGTTGCATGAGTTGGAGGAACTTAAATCAACGTAACTGTTTGAGGGCATGGAATAAGTTATGGAATCACGACTACTTGTGAAGTTCAGTTCTAATGTCTTGACATCGCACAGCATTTGAAATCCCGAAGTAATATCACTTCATTGAGAGATCCCCTCCTGCAAATCCCTACAATCCCCTCCAGCAAATCCCTACAATTCCTTCTTGTAGATCCCCAGATAGTCATCGTTCAGGTTGAGGGATTGGTACAAGTAGTCCCTGATGAGCGTGTAGAGATGCTGTCTGGTCTTCCCACCAGACAATCCGTGGGCTTTATCTGAGGAAAGCGTTGGAAATTGGTGGACATTTTGCACGCATAAACTTAAAGGCCCCCGAACGCAAAATTTTGACTTTGGCTAATTCTATAGATCTTAGGGCGTGAAGTAGAATGTACTTTGTCCCACCCTCTAACTCTAATTAGTTTAGCTGCTATGAGCAATTGAAAATAGGTCGGGCAGCAGAGAATTCATGTTTACATACCATAATTTTAATACCTTAGTGGTAGAAATTAAGATGTGTATTTATTAAGGACGTACTAATTAAGAAGTGTACTAATTAAGGCAGTAAAATTTCTACAAAAATCAGGCAATTCTAGGACTAAATTTCACGTCGTTTCACTAATTTTCAACCAAAAATGCCGATGTGAAAACAAGAAGAGGGCAGATTTTTCCAATGAATTCAATTTATTTGGGATCTATGAAATATAGACAAAAGTAAAGCTAGGCGTTCTAGAGAAACAGATAAGCAAACGGGTAAATGAGCATCCTAGAGTCAACACCATGTTCTTTGCAATGTTTCACTGCCTCCGTTTGATGAAAGATTGGCTGATGATTCTGCTGAAATTTTGAAGGCCTTGTTTCCTGATGAAAACATCGAAGATATCGAAGATGGTTTTATTGGGCTTGAGGTGGAAGATATGGAAGATGTGCAGGAAGACGTAAAAGCCGAAGAAATGCCTATAATTTTTAATTTTATCCATTAATAATTGTTTATCATATCAAATTTGATTTTGTCTGCACTGATGCTTTCGCTGAAAAATTCTGAACCTGTATTGAGAGAAAATAGAATGCCTTAATATTGTAGTGAAAGAAAAGATAGGTATAGATGTACAATTAATCTTTACTTTAACAAAATTTTCTAAAATTTTGGTGTTGTACAAATTACGGTATGTAGAAATTAAGATTTGTAGAATTTAAGGTGTGTACTATTTAAGGCAGTAAAATCACTTACTGCCTTAAATAGTACAGATCTTAATTTCTACCACTAAGGTAAACGGCAATCTTTGATGCCTCATAATTAGACTTCTGAACAATCAATTTTGACCAAAGTTTTTTTGGTCATTTGGTCGAAACATTGTCTAAAAGATAAAATGGTTGCCGAGTATGTCAAATCATTTTTACCGATGAATAATTGCATTTTTATTTACTGCATGAATATCCACTGTTGCCCTGCATATATTTTGTTAGAATAACATGTAACATGCACTGTAATGTGATACGTATCGTCATCACGTACGAAGAAATATCCTCCGCACTACGGGGAAAACTCTGCTGCCCTTTGAGGAATTTCGTAACTAAATTAGCTATTAGCGGCTTGGAGCATCATATAAAAACCGGATTTTCGCTCTTGTTGTTGATATTTCACCTATAAGGACACATTCCACCATAAAAAATGGAAAATTAAAATTTGAAATTTCTCGGTCGGGGGCCTGGGTATGGTGTCTCAGTGTTAAAAGGGGAAAATCCTAGAACAAATGATATTTTATTCCCAAAGTTGGAGCGAACTTTTTCAATTCACCACTTTAATCTAAGATACTTATTCGCAATTTTAAGAGATTCTATGATATTCCACCTTTCTCACCAACCTGTGTAAGAATGCATCCTGAACTGGACCCCTTCCTCCACCAAGGCGCCTGCCAGTCTGGCTGCGTTGGTGAAGTGAACGTTATCGTCAGCAGTCCCGTGGATCAGGAGGAAGTTACTTCCTCGGAAGTTAGCTGCTTCATGCAGACAGTCTCCTTCATCGTACGCCTGACACAGGGGGAATGGGTGATAGGGGAAACAGAAACAGAGGCCCAGAGGGAAACGAAACATGGGTTCATGAAATGGAAGAAGTGGAGGAACATAAGGGATATTAAGAAGAGCAGTGGTAGCTCATTAGGCAAAGAGCCCTCTATAGAGCTAGGGAACAAGGTTAGAATTTAGATGAATCCAATGGAATATTTCAATCAATCCACATGACCCGGGTTATTGTGATATTGGTCATTGATTGCTCCGCCGACTCCCCCTTTTTTGCAAAAGAAGGCAAAAAGGGGGCTTCGACAGACAAGTCAATGGCCAATATCACAGATACCAGGATCATGTTTTTTCTTGAACTTGCCCCTACCTCGTTGTCGGCAGGGAGACCCATATACCGTTCCGTGTAGATGGTATCGTAGAACCTGAAGCTGGTGACTGGTGCCACTGACACGGCGGCTTGGATCACTTTGTTAGGGTTACCAGCCACCTTAGCCGCCAGGAAGCCTGAAATCAATCGTTTGTACAATTGATGGGTCTATTTCATGATTTCTTTTGGTTGGCTGCAAAGAAAAGTAAGAGGAAGGTCAGTCTCGGTCATCGGACAAATATTACACTTCCAACTAAACCCTGATCCAAAGATATCTAAAAAGTTCAAAACATAGGAATCTGACCTCCATAAGACCATCCCCAGATAGCAATCCTAGCATCGTCCACGTAGGGCTTTGTTTTGAGCTTTTCTATGAACTCAATAACATCTCCCACTTCTGTTATACCGAATTTCCTGTATAAAACTTTATCTTTAGCGACATAATCAAATTATTTATTTGCATATCATTAATATTTTTAATATTTTTGAGTAAATTGGTATATTTCGTTTTCTTATCACTGAATTTAACTGACATTTGAATATGAAATTTTCTGAAATTCAATCTTGTTACAACTTGAAATGTAATAAAAGCTGGATGCGATGGATTACATGTTGTAGTAATTAAATTTGACACAAACAGCGACAACTGAAGAGCGTGAAATATGGGCAGATGTTGATGATGTGGCAATACTCAATTAATAGATGACAAAATGACAAGAAAAAATAGTAGGGATATAAATTACAATAACATAAAAAAAACAAATTACATTTGATAATTCCTGAAAACATTACTACCTGTAGAGCGGGAACCTAAAGTCGTCTCCCCGGCCGATAGTTCCCCTTACATCCACGTGATAGACTAGGAACTGCGGCTTGGAGGCGTCTCCGTTAGCCAGGAAATTGTGGAAGTCCTTCCTCTGGTCTCCGTACGGGAACAGAGACCTTACGTTCCTCGTGTCAGGTCCACCTGAAAAGGAGGGATTATATGGCTTTAAAATTCGTGGCTATTGGGGAATCCAGTTTGAAGAAGTTGAGACTCCAGAAAGATTTGGTGAGTCAGGGCACAGCCTGCAAAGGCAACCGTCGAGTGGCAGTGGCTGATATCAGAGAGGGGAATGAGCCCGAACAGTACCCTGCGTTTTGCCTTAAATATTTCCAAATTAATTCCGACAAATCATAGGTAAGTAACTCGACATAGGGCGGAGTTGCCGGTACTCACCGTACACATATAGCAGGACGGGGTATTTGCGGGTGCTGCCCTCTTCGAAGTCGGGGGGTGCTATCCTGAGCACGTTCACATCATATCCTGCCACCTGTTCGATCTCGTAGGAACGCTTGGGGAGGTGGAAGTCCGTGTGGAGTCTCACGTTCAGGTCTTCGTTACGTTCTAGCACCTGATATAGCGTGATATATCACACGGGGCCTTCGTTCATTTGTTGTGTTGAAGCACCTCGATAGTATGAGAATTTTTCTAGACAAATATGAAGTTATGAAAACAACCATGAAAGCGAATAAGCATACTGATGCATTCATTACCAAAGGAATGAAAATATTCTAAGCATCATCAATGGTTGATTGACAAAATTGACTGATTGAGATTTGAGTAGGCAGTAAGGCAGGAGATTGGTCAATCAACCAATGAATATTCTTATTATTCACTCTGTCCGCGGTAAGACATGCGCAATAAACTTACCCTACTCCACTGAGAGTCCACTTCCTTCAAGAGAATGTAAGGGGCATTGGGTCCCCAGCAAGATAACCGGTAGAGAGTGGCATCACTACTGAAGGATGCCGTGGCATAGCCACAGTAATCATCACACGACAAGCAGACACTCTGAAGACGTCATGGGGGTTAGATAATCTGAGTTTTATAGCAATTTGCCAATTTCAAAGCGAGGCTTTACTTTTAGTAATTCTGTGAATTATATCTTATTTCTTGGAAATTCTAATATTAGTAAAGCGTCACTTCCTTGAATTGAAATTTTGATTATGATGTAACAAATTCTTCTCGTCTGCAATTACTGACCTTGCCAGTTGTGATGTCTAACTGGTAAACATGGTTGTACTGCTGTCCTCCTTTACTCGATGTGTAAAACCTAAAAAAGAGGAAAAAGACCTGCTTTTATGCCAATAAACTAATAAATTTCGTTCAATTTTTGGTGGCACATAATCATTCGGCAGGTTTTCCCGCTAAAATCTCACAGGAAGGTAGGAATAAGCCCTCAATATTTCCACCATCCCCATGAAGTCAACTCACAAGTATTTCTTATCGGCTTCATTAATTTGCGCGTAGATGGTGAGCACATCGAAGTGTCCGGATGTCAGGAACCTCCTGGATAGGTTCCCATCTGCGCCCCTTGTCAGCAGACAGATGTGCTTGAAGTTACCATCGATTCCCTGGTTGCTAGGCAGCAGCGTCGCGAAGCTATTCAAACCATCGAAAAACCAGAGGGGGGATTATTCGGGCTTGATAAACGATAAACTTGAAGGGTGAAATAACCAGTGGAATGGGTTAAAATTCTGCTAAATGATGAGAAGTGTATGCAATTTCATGCGTTTCGCGCTTTTAAATCGATCACGTAACGACGTGATATTATTCTGACCACGAGATAGTATACTGATCACGTGACACTCACCAGAGGGGGGTTGCCCACCAATCCATCCACCCCAGAGCCTGGCTGTCCTCTCCGAATATCTTGGTACACACCGGGCTAACTCGCCTCACTTCACACGAGTAGAAGGACTTCAAGGTCTGACTCCTGCTCCACCACTCCAACACTACTGTGTCACTGAAGGGGGTGAGGGGGACGGTTAGGAGAGGAGGGCATTTGCGGGCCTCCTCACTTTGAGAGCTGTGAGCCGACGTGACAAAGCATTGGCAGTTGGTGAGTTGGACTGCTCGACAAGACTTGTCGAGCAGTCCAACTGGATTTGATTGTTTTATTGCTCAACGGATTGTGGTCGTTCCATTTTGTATCGAGCCAAGGGAGCCAATAATTTTTTATTTAACCAGTGAAACCAAGAAATTTGGTTGAGTGTTTTAAGGTATTACATCGGATACAACGCTAGGAGGTTATTATAAAGTTCGCAAGCAATGACTAACTCGTCAGCCCAAGAGACAGTGTAGAGGTAATGGTCTCCCCAAGCAATGACTTCGTCAGGTGTGGGGAGCTTGTAGGCAGCAGAATTGGCGTCCTGGAGATCCACCACCATCGCTTCTATCGTAGGGTTCTGGTAACCCGCCTGGGATATATGCTGGTGAAACTCACTGCTTCACTGCAATAAAACTGCCAAAACAACACGGATCAAATACAAGAATTCGACCGTTATATTGATCCTATAGATGATCTTATTGACTGAAATTAGTCGAAAAAACGCTTTTCTTGCACGGAAAGCTAAGAACTCAGCTTATTAGACCTTTAATGGTCTTAATGAATTTTAACAAAATCTGGAATAAATGAATTTTAACAAAATCTAACCTTAGGATACTCGTAGTCCTGAATTACAGCGTACGGTTCTCTACCGTACACCGGAAACTTAACGTGCTCCACGCCAGTAGCATCAGTCCGGGTCAGGACGATAAAACGACTGTCAGGCGAGGGGAAGTTGCTGTAGTACGTCTGTCTCACTTCCTCTGGGATTGAGACTTTGTTTCTACACAACACAGTACAAAGGCGCAGTGATCCGACCAACTCATGTCTCTGTGATTTCATGACCGTAATGGGGTTGAGTGGAGTTAGGCAACCAAAACTTGTGAAGAATTAACCAGTGATTAGCCTAAGGAAGTAAGGAGAATTAAATGAAAGCAGTCACTTTTTTGTATTTTTATTCAGTGCGATGCTGGTTAAAATCTGGACCTCTCTCGGAACAAAACGGAAAAGCACGACTTTGGGAAATTCAATCATTTTCCTAACATTCAAACCTTCGTAAACCCAATCAGGTACGCCATTGAAAATGACATTTTCCTCGCCAACTAGGGATCTGGTTAGAGCAAACCATGGGTTCAATGAACCCATGCGGGCTTAGGAACATATCTTGCTATAATCAGATCCCTATTTTTACGCGCGCGCCTTGCTCGCTTCACTCCGTTCGCAGTTCGGCGCAGTTAGCATTTGGTTTCCTAAACCCGCATAGGTGTGTACGCGCCGCGCAACGCAAACAGGGGTATACGTACTATACCACCCCGGGGCGCGCCATTGGACCCGGAAAGCAGGCGCGCGGCGTGGAAGTAAGACATCCCTCAATATCAAAGACGTAATTTCCAAGAACAAAAGTTTGATGGTTCTGAATTTTTGACAGCATGAAAGCAGAAAGTCTACTCTCCATTTTGATATAAAATTTGTGGCATTTATTAATTGTATGCCGCCGTAGCACCACAGATCAATCACTAGAAGGTAATAAAACACGTAAATTTACGCACGAAAATTAGCAACAAAAATGAACACAACTTTTAACAATATGACTTGATCAAATCATGACTATTACAGTCCGATGGTAGAAACCTTTGTGATCACACAGACACAAAAAGTTTGGTTCAACGAGGCTCACAACAAGAGATTTCGTTGTACAACTGAAGACGATCATACATCATAAATATTCATTGCACGCGTGTGATTCACTCGTGTTATTCAGACGCTTAAACATAAAACTAAGCCATGAATTAGAATACGATACAAGAAGTGTGAAGATAAATTGGCGATAGCATATTATAATTTTATTATAATTGATAGTTCTCAACCAGACCACTCAGTGATTTAGAATGAAGTCTTAATCATAAACATTGAAGTTTTAAGAAATCCAACTCCAAGAGAACCAGTAAAATCCAAGATTGTTTGTTGGACATAGGAGAATTCCACAACACACGAGTCCGAGAGACGTGATGACGATGTTGAAGACTCCATGCTTCCAGTTTACCAGCAATAACTGAAAATTTATTATGGTTTTGTTAATCAAAGCAAATCATATGATGAGCTAAGCAAAAGCATTACAATGGGGAAGGGGCATTTTACCTCACCACAGTTTAGTTTAAACAGTAACACTTCATTTCAATATAGGCAAAGGACTAGATTCAAGGGTTTGGGGTGAGTACAGGTCAGGGTTGAGAGAAAAAGTGCCGTGACTCGTGAGGAAAAATGTCTATGTAATGCAATATGAGTATTTGTAGCCTTCTCTTTGAAAGCAGGATGATACTATTAATAAAATGTTAGGATCCATCTGAGTGATTAAATCCAGATTTCAACAAAGTGAATTGAGCATGGGCAAAACCTTTCAAGATGCAACAGGTCTTAAGATGAAATACCTGGCAATGTATCCAAAGTGCCAAGGAGGATAATCAATAATGGAGGTCATCTCATAATCGTCAACAAGAAGTGCTGGATTGAGGCGCTGGATGAAGTATGTGTGGTGTCTAGAGATGAATTCTGAAATGGAATGTAACCACTAGCTAGATTGAGTCTTTAATACTAAATTTCACCAGGTCAAAGAGTTTGTAATGGGTAATAGTAAGAATTTATAGAAATAGCCATTGAAGATATTCGTTTCGAAACACGAAAGCTGAAAGATTAGGCAGAAAGAATTTGCGCGGCTCGCGCGCTGAATTTGAGTGCTTAAATTAAAATGCGGCGATTGCTTTCCCTGCGATCTGAAAGAAATTCTAGCCCATAAGAAGAACTTTCGTACGATATTTTGCCAGACTTGTACCAAAATTTGGAAAAAATGTAGACATATTGAACAGACTATCTTTTGCTTAAAACATTCAATTCCGAAACAAAGTAAACCTAGCTTAGTTCAATTTCAAGCGGTTATTTCAATGTCACAAACCGTTCAAAGGCAGAGAAAGTATGTCCACATTTTGCCCGAAAATTTTTCGAATTCGCTTTTCCATGTAAATTGTAAACAAAAGTAATCTTTATTGAATTAGATCAACAATATTTTACCCAATCAATGAACTGGTAATACATAATAACTGATAGCAAGAGCGTAAGCACAAAGCACCAAGCAGAGGGCGGTGGGACAGCTTTGAGTCACGCGTTGCTATGGCGCGTTCAACTCCGCAAGATAAAATTTGTCGTTGTACATCGGAAACAGACAACCTGATGTGCGCGGCTTTTTATAAAAAGCGCCGATCACTAAAAAATTTAATGAGGCTTCGGAGCATAATAGCTAAAATTTTCTTGCTTGAAAGTTGACTGAGATATGATCAATTAAGTAATTGGAATTGGGGTGATTTTGATCGCGAAATTTTCTCCACTTTTTTGTTTGTCTGACCGCCGCGCGCGCGTCTTTTCATCAAATTTGATGAAACAAAAAGGAATCAAATATTCATTCTATTGGCTAAAAGAAGATATAAAAACAGTCAGCAGCAAGTAATTATGTTTGAAACAAAATTCAATTCAATATTTGTCGGTCATCAGAGATCGCACGCGCAACTGCGCGCGGGTCCAATGGCGTTCCGCGGGGTGTATACGTGTTTACGCTGCGTTGACACACCACGGTGAGAAGAACCTTCGTCCTTCACAATCATTTCCTTTTCTGTTTTCGGACATTAATAATAACATGTTATTGTTAATGAAATCAATTCCAATTAATGCAGATAAATGTAATTAAAATTAAATTTACAAGTCAAAACTGGCAAATAAAAAAGAAATAGATCGTTAAATTTAAAATTACAAATTAGCCACACCTTATCCAGTTCCACTGTTCAATTCCAAACAGCTGTTGTTCAAATGTGATTGAATTAAAAAAGCTAAACATAGTGATATTGATATTAAGTTAAATAATTTAAAAGTACCACCTATAGTTACACGTATGTGAAAAGATAAGGATTTGCCGGGACTAATATGAAAGCCTATCAACCTAAATCCTACTACAATTACTCATTATATCTAGCCAGTTCGTAGTTGCGTTTCACGCAGGCATCCACGGCGTCCATCATAGCAGCCCGTACACCTGCCTTTTCCATGGAGTAGATCGCGTTTATAGTCACTCCGCCCGGCGAACAAACCTCGTCTTTCAGCTGAAGAGGGATTCGTATTTATTCACATCATTGGCCATTATTTAACCAGCCCTGAATAACAGAATAATGACAAAAAAGAATTTGAAATTTTGGCACATGTCATTGTCCTGACCAACTCATAAGCCAAAATCGTGTGTTCCAAATTATCAGGTGGTTGTGATTGTACCAGGTCAAAATATAAAATAGTAAGACTAAGTTGATGGCGCTGGAAAATAATATCTGCACAGGGAAAACTGTTTAAATAACAATTTAATCATTAGAAATTGTCATACCTCTCCAGGATGTTTCCCAGACTCTAACACCATCCGTGCAGCACCCTGGTAAAATTATCCAAAATAAAAACCTATCCGAGATTCAGATACCCAATCGATTCAATGAACGTTGAATGGATCCATCTGAGTCGATCTATTGGATAGAATTACCAAACAAAGCTTGCCCAACTTTGTTTTCTAGTAACAAATTCGGCAGTTTGACTGATATAAAAAACGCCAAACATACTGGCAAAACAAAATCTAAAGTCATCAAATCAGATATCCAGCGATATTCAGCACTTACCAACATGGCCTGGCTGGCATGCCTGATGGCGACATCTCTGCTCAAGCCATGCCTGACTCCAGCATCACTGAGCGCTTCCAGTATCAAGTAGAACTGAAAATGGTAAAATGGTGAAAATAGTAAAAATCTTAAAATGACGACGTTTCATGGGTTCAATCTGTAAGTAAAATATGGATTGGAGGTGGAAATGAAAAAGTTAAAACTCTTCTATTACCGAATGCATTGAGCAGACTGCAGGGGTCGGTTAGGTGAAGCCCTACAAAAAAAAGATATCAATAATCTGAATCTCCTGAGTGAAAGTAAATATCTCACGTAAGCAGGGGCGGACCCACTCATCCCCACGACAGCATCCAGATGCTTCTCCTCTCCCTCCAATGTGAGACCCACAGAGGAGAAGAGACGATGCACTAACTCACGGTCTGAATCGTCTATGTTGGACCCTGGGGGGAGGGAGAAATCAGAAAACTATTGCTTTTGTTGAAAGTCAATGGTGGGATTGTATTTATTATTATATTGTCCCAATCTTATAAGATGTGGCACAGTGGGAGGAATCCTATTGGTAAACAAATGGCATTGCCAACACATTAGTAGAACCTTGTTCTGGTCTTAGGGTTGGCATTACCAATTTTGGTTGAATAAACATCAAACCTGATGAAAATGAGATAGCACCATCTCTGATCTCCACGGCCGTGTTCAGCATTGCTCTGACGACCTTTGCATGTCGGGGTAACCTCTGCAAATGAAAGAGGATGAGGTCTCTTGAGGGACTCCGACTAATTTCGATAGCAAATCCATATCATTGCATCATTCAGGATGCCTGTTAAAAAGGTAGAACTACAATCAACACAAAGCAGAACATAGCCCTAACTGTTAACAACATGAATCAGTTTTGGACCGAAATTGCTGCTCGCAGTTTCCGACCAATTTACTGTTTAAACCATTTTTGAGCGTCGAAACTACTCTAAAATTTGCATGAATGTATGACTTAAAATAGCATCTGTTACTGACCGCTTCAATGGACTCAATGGTGACCCCCGCAGCAACCGATACTATGATATCATCGGGCCCTACAGCAGGGGCTATCTCAGACAGGACTTTAGGGAATACCAGGGGCTTCAGTCCTAGCACAGTGATTTTACTGTTCTTTATCGTCCAAAGGTTGTCAAGACAGGTGTTAGCGCCGAACAGCTGGGATCAAAAAGTGGTGAGTATTCTTATAGTCATGGTCAGACCAAAATTCCGGAAAAGACAAAGATAGAGATAAATCGGAGAAATGATCTCATATAGAAATTAACATGAGGCGATAAGAATGAGCGACTCTGTGGAAGCAAGCAGAAACTAGCTGGCAAAGACCTTCACTTTTTGCAGAGATGCCTCAGTTTTGGAAGATGCAAATATCCTTGAGGGCGTTATGGCTCCTGTGGGCGAATAGAGTTGTTTTAAAATGTTTGGTAATGATTTATGGCATCATGAAAGTAAACCAATGACTCCTGGTGGACCCAGATCAAAGATATTGAGCTAAAAAAATGACCATTTGAACCAATTCATCTGATAATGCAAGGCCCAAGAACTTGACTTACCAGAGGAGAGAAGTCCTTTGATAAGGGCCTGGCTTACTTTACCAGCCCCGATGAATCCAACAGTCGTCATAGGAAAGCTTATTAGGCAACAAATTGATCAATTCAAGTTCAACATCTCGACGACATTCTGAAAAGAAAAATGAAATTAATAAGACCAGTCATTGATTAAAATCAAAAGTACAGTTTCTATAGCAGTAGGACCGTACCGACACCGAAACAGAAAGATCATCAAATTTAAAATCAATCGGAATTCAGAAATACGATTGAGTCAATCGTATTTCTGAATTCCGTCAATCATTGACGGAGAAAACTGACAAGAAGAGTTTAGGAACATCTGCTAAAAGTAAACCGTAAACGGGATGGAAAGGCCAAAGGTTGAGTACAGCTACAAGTACACCGGATAACGGAATATAATATTCTGAGTTCGTGTATAAACTAATTAACTATGTACATTGGTAGAAAACCAGCAACACGACACCATACAAATCAAATCAAAGGATTCACTCAACACGTATGATCTCACAGGTCATACTCATAGCATACAGTAGAGAGAAGTACAATTAAATGTACAATGTACAGTGTACACTAACAGCAATTAGCCTGATTCCCTCATACACACAAGGTATAGTGATACAATGCACAATGCATAGTGCACACATGAATGTACCACACCTCAAAATACAACCTGCCTAACGATAAACAGGCACATGAATGATACAAAGCGGAAATAATACATTGCCAGAAGGCATACAAAATTACAAATACAAGAAAACGGAGAATAGTTGAGCAGCTGTAGGTACCTACCTAATTCATAGCTTCATCTCCCCTCCCGCCCTCTAAGAAAAGGAGGGGTGAAGATCTTCGGACCAGAAAAGGTATCAGCTCGTCGAATCGGATGGAATCTGCAGAAACTAAGCTCTGTCTCCTCTGATTGAAATCTCGATCTCTGGATACCATAGAGCCATAACTGGATCATAGCTAGAGGATGAAGATTTTCAGGATTTTTGGGTCAGAAAGGGTAGTTGGGGATTGTCCCGATTTAAACTTCAAGGATTCTGGGGGATTTGAGCAGAAGGGGGAGTGTTCTGACCATGTTGGCCAACTCAAATCCCAAAAACATATTTTCAAAATATCACGGGTGAACCCTCTCCCCTTAATCGCTTAATTTGATAGGATATCAAAATATCATAACTCAATGATCAATAAACCAACTTAGATTAAATGAGAAGATGAGAAAATTTTAAATGAGAACAATGTATACACTATAATGTATACACTATAATTATAGAAATCTTTTTACATCGATTGCTTAAATGAAGTGGAGAATTCAGATAAATGAAGTTATTAAATGGAGGGTTTATCTAATCGTTCGGAGTGCATTTAATCTATTTATGATTTATTATGAACGGACCACGCCTTAATCATTCATTAAATTAATAATTTATTAAATTGTGCATTAATGATAAAAAGATACCTATCAAATGATTAAATAAGAATCAAATTAATTTATCATGCACCTAGTCACCATGCTTTTAAAGGTTCTAAACCTTTTTAGCACTGTTCAGCCGTTAACCAGTTTTTAATTTCAATTATCAACTAAGGGAAGCACTGATGCTTGGAAAGTTGTCCTTGATCGACCTCCGTTTTAATACGATATTACACATTTGGTCCGTCGGCCACTCATGGATAAAATCACGGTTAACACTTTCTTCTCGTTATAAACCCTTTAGTAACTAACTGATCACTAGAGTTAAATGCTATGTGAAGTCCAAGAAAAATTTAGTCATTGCCTTAATCTTGCCAACCTTCTTCACTGGATCCGAGATGTTACTTATTCCAAATAATATCTGAGCATGTTCATTTAGAATATAGGGTAGTATAGATGATAGAGGTTGAAGGGTATACGTGGAGGATAGCCATGCATGGTAAACGCTGGGCATCAATGGCTGAGTCATTGTCATGTTGAAGGGTGGTCTATGTCCCAGAGGGGAAGAGGACTCTTTACAGAAGGAGGATGTAGTGATGGGTTGTGGTGGAAGCTTAAATCAACGTAACTGTCTGCTGGCATGGAATAAGTAATGAAATCACGAATACCCCCACGTTTCCTACACTAATCGTGAAGTTCAGTTCAATTGTCCGGACATCGCACAGCATTTGAAATCCCGAAGTAATATCACTTCATTGAGAAATGCCCCTTGTAAATCCCTACAATTCCTTCTTGTAGATCCCCAGATAATCGTCGTTCAGGTTGAGGGATTGGTACAAGTAGTCCCTGATGAGCGTGTAGAGATGCTGTCTGGTTTTCCCACCGGACAATCCGTGGGCTTTATCTGTGTAAAGCGTGGGAAATTGGTGAACACGCGTGTAAATTAAAAGAGGTGTAAGAGATTTGGACCAATTTCCATAAATTTCATGCCATTCCCAATTTTATACGATATCGGATATTCACGAAAAAATGGTTGATTCAACTTCTCATTTTTATGAGTGGCACAGTGGACATTTCGCCCGCATGAACAATAAACATAACGGGGTCTGGGGATGATGTCTCAGTGTTGAAAAGGGCCCCAGGAGCTCTTCCATGAAATAATCGCCTAAGAGTACTCGTAACTCCTACGAACATGGTACCCAATTTACGAATACTCTCCAAAAGTGTCCATGAAACACTCGGACCCTGTTTGAATGATCCTGAAATATCACGCGCACTGTCCACGAACATTGATTTACGAATACTTTCTAAACATGTGACAATGTCACGTAATCAACACCAACCAATAGGGTGTAGGTATTTCACGCGGATTTGAGAGCGGGATGCTCTCCTCGTACCTTGGGCACCTCATTATTCCTAATATGGAAACTTGTTGTTGTATCAATGTTTCAGTGTTTCGTACTATGAATTGAGTGTAGCGATTTCATTACCTATTTCAGTGTTGGTTTGTGTGTAGTTTGCTGTTTGGAACCGCGTCAAGCTGCTTTGAGTTCTCTTTTTCTTCAGAGTGCTGTGTACCATATTTACCCTCTTTATTTACCTAATACCTTTACCCGTTTACCTATATTACCATATACTTTTTTTTCAGATTCTCTTTTCATTTACCGTATCTTTTAAATTGAATTGAATTACAGACTATTTGATCGAGTTTTTCATAGCCATATTGATATATTACAATACATAGACACGGGCCTATCAGGACCATTTTGGGATGCTTCCCGAGGATGTATCCGGTTTTAACCCGAGCCCGTAGGGCGAGGGTCTAAACCGATATGAAGTAGGTGCGTCCGACATTTTTGACACTAGTCTTATCTTAAATTACTTTAGTACTGAATCGTATTTGTATGTACACAGCATGATGAGATGGTAAATTGTCATTAATGATTTGGTATAAAGCACAAATTATGAATTCGGTACAACTTTCTGTTTAATTTAATTTCATGCTTCCTTTCACTTGATTGTGCTACGTAGACGATCCATAAAGTCTTTTTCTGCTTGATCGATGCTGTACATTTCTAGGATTAAGGAGTTTTATTCCCTTCTCCAATCTCCATACTTACTTACTTAGCCTCACAATAATTATGGAATACGTGTGAATAATCATCGGTGGCTCGATAGATCAATCTTGTATTATGTCATCGATTGATAAGTACTGGAGCTCTTCCATGAAATAATCGCCTAAGAGTACTCGTAACTCCTACGAACATGGTACCCAATTTACGAATACTCTCCAAAAGTGTCCATGAAACACTCGGACCCTGTTTGAATGATCCTGAAATATCACGCGCACTGTCCACGAACATTGATTTACGAATACTCTCTAAACATGTGACAATGTCACGTGTAATCAACACCAACCAATAGGGTGTAGGTATTTCTCACGCGGATTTGAGAGCGGGATGCTCTCCTCTCGTACCTTGGCACCTCATTATTCCTAATATGGAAACTTGTTGTTGTATCAATGTTTCAGTGTTTCGTACTATGAATTGAGTGTAGCGATTTCATTACCTATTTCAGTGTTGGTTTGTGTGTAGTTTGCTGTTTGGAACCGCGTCAAGCTGCTTTGAGTTCTCTTTTTCTTCAGAGTGCTGTGTACCATATTTACCCTCTTTATTTACCTAATACCTTTACCCGTTTACCTATATTACCATATACTTTTTTTTCAGATTCTCTTTTCTCATTTACCGTATCTTTTAAATTGAATTGAATTACAGACTATTTGATCGAGTTTTTTTCATAGCCATATTGATATATTACAATACATAGACACGGGCCTATCGGGACCATTTTGGGATGCTTCCCGAGGGATGTATCCGGTTTTAACCCGAGCCCGTAGGGCGAGGGTCTAAACCGATATGAAGTAGGTGCGTCCGACATTTTTGACACTAGTCTTATCTTAAATTACTTTAGTACTGAATCGTATTTGTATGTACACAGCATGATGAGATGGTAAATTGTCATTAATGATTTGGTATAAAGCACAAATTATGAATTCGGTACAACTTTCTGTTTAATTTAATTTCATGCTTCCTTTCACTTGATTGTGCTACGTAGACGATCGATAAAGTCGTTTTCTGCTTGATCGATGCTGTACATTTCTAGGACTAAGGAGTTTTATTCCCTTCTCCAATCTCCATACTTACTTACTTAGCCTCACAATTATGGAATACGTGTGAATAATCATCGGTGGCTCGATAGATCAATCTTGTATTACGTCATCGATTGATAAGTACTGGAAAGCTATTGGAAGGAGAAGAAAGCATCTACCAAATACTCAAAATGAATCACTATCAGTGAACTTGAAGATTCATTATATAGTGACAAGTGAATGTAAACAAGAGTGTAACAGTCTGAAAGGATGCTTTTATTTATTTCCATTCGAAAAAATCGACAATTCAGCTTTATTTATTCAATGTCATATACGAGTTGGTACACGCTTATTTCAGTGAGAGCAGCTAAGAGTATTCGTAAGACCCCTCTCGAGTGGTCGTAAGATTTTTCGTAACTTGGCACACTTTACGAGTACACTTACGAGTGAATTCTGACTTACGAACACTGCGTGAGGGGTCACGGACTCAAAAGCAGTGAATCACGCACACTTACGAAGGGTTCTAGGGAGTACTCGTAAACGTCCAAGAGTACTCGTAAATCAATGCACTTACGAACAAGTATCCGAGTTTCATGGACAAAATTTTTGGAGAGCATTCGTAACTACCCAAAAATATCAGGTGACTGTGTTCTTAAGAATACAAAAACGTGTTCATGGAAGAGCCCCAGACCTTTAAACAAATAATTTTTCTTCCTAATTCACCAATTGTGCAACCCCCTAGTTTCCCACCAACCTGTGTAAGAATGCATCCTAAACTGAACCCCCTCCTCTACCAAGGCGCCTGCCAGTCTGGCTGCGTTAGTGAAGTGAACGTTATCGTCAGCAGTACCGTGTATCAGGAGGAAATTGGTACCCCGGAAGTTAGCTGCTTCGTGCAAACAGTCTCCCTCATCGTACGCCTGACAAAGGGGGATGGTACGATGGTTAGGGTGTAAGGGGGAACAGAATCAGGATGGCAAGGCACGAGCGGTGATGGGAGAAACAGAAACAGAGGGAACGGAGACATGGGTGCGCGAAATGGAAGAAGTGAAGGAAAAGAAGGGATATTACGAAAAGGGGTAGCTCATGAGACAAGAAAATGTGTCATTCAGAGCAGTGAGGGGCTTAAACTCCCACCCCACTATTACTAACACTAACGAGGATACTGCCAAGTGGCAGAGAGCTCTCTAAGGAACAAGGTTAGAAATAAGATTCCAATGGAAACCTTCACTCGATCCACAGAACCGGGTTATGTGATATTAAACATTCACTGCTCCGTCGACTCCCTCTTTTTTTGCAAAAGGAGGCAAAAAGGGGGCGTCGACAGACCAATATCACAGATACCAGGATCATGTTATTTTTTTGAAATTGTCCTTACCTCGTTGTCAGTGGGGAGTCCCATATATCGCTCCGTGTAGATGGTATCGTAGAATCTGAAGCTGGTGACAGGTGCCACTGACACGGCGGCTTGGATCACTTTGTTGGGGTTACCAGCCACCTTAGCCGCCAGGAAGCCTGAAATCGATGATAAAAATGAATGATTCATGGAATTAATGGGTCTATTTCATGATTTCTTCTGGTTGGTTGCAAAGAAAAGTAAGAGAAAGGTCAGTCTCGGTCATCGGACAAATATTACACTTCCAACTAAACCCTGATCCAAAGATATCTCAAAAAAGTTCAAATCATAGGAATCTGACCTCCATAAGACCATCCCCAGATAGCAATCCTAGCATCGTCCACGTAGGGCTTAGTTTTGAGCTTTTCTATGAACTCAATAACGTCTCCCACCTCTGTTATACCGAATTTCCTGTATAAAACTTTATCTTTAGCGACATAATCAAATTATTTATTTGCATATCATTAATATTTTTAATATTTTTGAGTAAATTGGTATATTTCGTTTTCTTATCACTGAATTTAACTGACATTTGAATATGAAATTTTCTGAAATTCAATCTTGTTACAACTTGAAATGTAATAAAAGCTGGATGTGCGATGGATTACATGTTGTAGTAATTAAATTTGACACAAACAGCGACAACTGAAGAGCGTGAAATATGGGCAGATGTTGATGATGTGGCAATACTTAAAATAGATGACAAAATGACAAGAAAAATAGTAAATAAGGGAAAAAATTACAATTACGTAAAAAAACAAATTACATTTGATAATTCCTGAAAACATTACTACCTGTAGAGCGGGAACCTGAAGTCATCTCCCCGGCCAATAGTTCCCCTTACATCCACGTGATAGACTAGGAACTGCGGCTTGGAGGCGTCTCCGTTAGCCAGGAAATTGTGGAAGTCTTTCCTCTGGTCTCCGTACGGGAACAGAGACCTTACGTTCCTCGTGTCAGGGCCACCTGAAAAGAAGGGATTATTTGGCTTTAAAATTCGTGGCTATTGGGGAAGAGGGATCCAGTTTGAAGAGGTTCAGACCCCAGAAAGAATTGAAGAATCAGAGCACAGCCTGAAAAGGTAAACCATCGATGTGCTAATTGGTGTCCTGAGGGTGACAGTGCCGGTACTCACCGTACACATAGAGCAGGACGGGGTATTCCACTCACCGTACACATAGAGCAGGACGGGGTATTCCACTCACCGTACACATAGAGCAGGACGGGGTATTCCACTCACCGTACACATAGATCAGGACGGGGTATTCCACTCACCGTACACATAGAGCAGGACGGGGTATTCCACTCACCGTACACATATAGCAGGACGGGGTATTCCACTCACCGTACACATAGAGCAGGACGGGGTATTTCACTCACCGTACACATAGAGCAGGACGGGGTATTCCACTCACCGTACACATAGAGCAGGACGGGGTATTTCACTCACCGTACACATAGATCAGGACGGGGTATTCCACTCACCGTACACATAGAGCAGGACGGGGTATTCCACTCACCGTACACATATAGCAGGACGGGGTATTCCACTCACCGTACACATAGAGCAGGACGGGGTATTTCACTCACCGTACACATAGAGCAGGACGGGGTATTCCACTCACCGTACACATAGAGCAGGACGGGGTATTCCACTCACCGTACACATAGATCAGGACGGGGTATTCCACTCACCGTACACATAGAGCAGGACGGGGTATTCCACTCACCGTACACATATAGCAGGACGGGGTATTCCACTCACCGTACACATAGAGCAGGACGGGGTATTCCACTCACCGTACACATAGATCAGGACGGGGTATTCCACTCACCGTACACATAGAGCAGGACGGGGTATTCCACTCACCGTACACATATAGCAGGACGGGGTATTCCACTCACCGTACACATAGAGCAGGACGGGTATTTCACTCACCGTACACATAGAGCAGGACGGGGTATTTCACTCACCGTACACATAGAGCAGGACGGGGTATTTCACTCACCGTACACATAGAGCAGGACGGGGTATTCCACTCACCGTACACATAGAGCAGGACGGGGTATTTCACTCACCGTACACATAGAGCAGGACGGGGTATTTCACTCACCGTACACATAGAGCAGGACGTGGTATTTCACTTACCGTACACATAGAGCAGGACGGGGTATTCCACTCACCGTACACATAGAGCAGGACGGGGTATTCCACTCACCGTACACATAGAGCAGGACGTGGTATTCCACTCACCGTACACATAGAGCAGGACGGGGTATTTGCGGGTGCTACCCTCGTCAAAGTCGGGCGGTGCTATCCTGAGCACGTTCACATCGTACCCTGCCACCTGTTCTATCTCGTAGGAACGTTTGGGGAGGTGGAAGTCCGTGTGGAGTCTCACGTTCAGGTCTTCGTTACGTTCTAGCACCTGAATCGTGATATATCACACGGGGCCTTCGTTCATTCGTTGTGTTGAAGCACCTATACGTGGAAAAATTTTCCTCCAAGGATTTATGAAAGCATTTCTAAACCAACCAAGAAAGCGAATAAGCATTCTGATGCATTCTGTGGAATAGCAATATTCTAACCTTCATTGACAAAACTTGCAAATTGAGTACCAAAGGCAGTAAGGCACGAGATTTTGTATATGAACTAATGAATATTCTTATTTCCCCTCTCTCCCACAGTAAGACACGCGGTAAGAATAATATCACAATATACTGACCCTACTCCACTGAGAGTCCACTTCCTTCAAGAGAATGTAAGGGGCATTGGGTCCCCAGCAAGATAACCGGTAGAGAGTGGCATCACTACTGAAGGATGCAGTGGCATAGCCGCAATAATCATCACACGACAAGCAGACACTCTGAGGACGTCATGGGGTCAGATAAGCTGATGAGTTTTATAGCAATTTCAAAGCGAGGTTTTAGCAATTCTGTGAATTATGTCTAAATTCTTGGAAATTCTAATATTTAAGGGGGGGGGGTTCAACCGTTTTGGAAAACACGTTTCTGAGATAATGGTTGACCCAAAAGGCACACCATTAGACCAACTTTTGGCCGGGTTTGGTACCCCCAGACCCACTGGCGCCATGGCGCCATGCCCAAATATGGGCCTAAAATGGGCATATTTTTTCAAAAGCGACTTGCACGGGATCTGAATTGTGCAATCGATAAAGGTCCCCTGAGTTACCATAAAAATTTGAAGTCGATATCTCAAAAATGGCCGAGTTATGGCCGAAAACGTATGCCCATATAGGCATACGCGCGTCGCGTATTTTGGCCCATAACGCCCCAAATATCAATATTTTGAATGAAACCAACTTTATTCGATAGATAGCATTGGTTTATGTATTCTCTGCAAGTATGGGGTTGATTGCTACTAAAATGGCCATTTGAGGTCCAAAAACCTCTAAAAACCACAAAATCGCCATTTCTCGGTTTGCGGTTTTGCGAAAATCGACTTTACATTTTCGCTACCTCCGCCATTTTTTAATATTTTTGCACGAAATTTTCAGAATCGCTTTGAAACTTAATTTCGCACTTATGTTATTGGGGATTTTTTGGGGGCCTAACTCAAAATTTCGATCAATAACATAAGTGCGAAATTAAGTTTCAAAGCGATTCTGAAAATTTCGTGCAAAAATATTAAAAAATGGCGGAGGAGTAGCGAAAAATGTAAAGTTGATTTTCGCAAAACCGCAAGCCGAGAAAATGGCGATTTTGTGGTTTTTTAGAGGTTTTTTGGACCTCAAATGGCCATTTTAGTAGCAATCAACCCCATACTTGCAGAGAATACATAAACGAATGCTATCTATCGAATAAAGTTGGTTTCATTCAAAAATATTGATATTTGGCCAAGTTATGGGCCAAAATAAGCTTGCGTGACGCGCGTATGCCCATATATGGGCATAAGTTTTTCGGCCATAACTCGGCCATTTTTTGAGATATCGACTTCAAATTTTTTATGGTAACTCAGGGGACCATTATCTATCGATTGCACACCTCAGATCTCGTCCAAGTCGCTTTTGAAAAAATATGCCCATTTTAGGCCCATATTTGGGCATGGCGCCACGGCGGCGCCAGTGGGTCTGGGGGTACCAAACCTGGCCAAAAAGTTGGCCCACGTGGTGTATCTTTTGGGTCAACCATTATCTCAGAAACGTGTTTTCCAAAAAATTTGGGTTGAACCCTGTTATATCTTTTAAATACTAACGCCCGTTATTCTGATCTCAGGTATTTAATGTCTACTTTGGATTTCTACTGATTCTACCTTTCCTTTTATATCCAAGAGTTTCACTGATTCAAGATTCAATAAGATGGCGACGAGGATGGGATGTCGAGTATGGTGCTGTGGATCCCATGTATGTTCCTGACATGCCGTTGGCTGAACAACCCCCCCTTAAAAGCGTCACTTCCTTGAATCGCAATTTTGTTAAATGTTTAACAAATTCTTCTCGTCTGCAATTACTGACCTTGCCAGTTGTGATGTCTAACTGGTAAACATGGTTGTACTGCTGCCCTCCCTTACTCGATGTGTAAAACCTAAATAAAACAGAATTATTAAAAGAACAAACTGCTTTCATGCCAATATATTTCGCTCAATTTTTGGTCGCACATAATCATTCGGCATATTTTCCCGCTAAAATCTCACAGGAAAGTAGGAATAAGCCCTCAATATTTCCACCATTCCCATGAAGTCAACTCACAAGTATTTCTTATCGGCTTCATTAATTTGCGTGTAGATGGTGAGCACATCGAAGTGACCCGATGTAAGGAACCTCCTGGATAGGTTCCCATCTGCGCCCCTTGTCAGCAGACAGATGTGTTTGAAGTTACCATCGATTCCCTGGTTGCTAGGCAGAAGCGTCGCGAAGCTATTCAAACCATCGAAAAACCTGGGATAGGATTATTCGGGTTTGATTAACGGTCCACAATAAACTTGTGGAATCAAATGATCGAATGATGAAATAACCAGTAGGACGGATTGAAATTCTATTTATTAATGAGGAGTGTCTGCAATTTCATGCGTTTCAGTGCTCACTGATCACTGATCACGTGGTCACGTCTTCAGTATAATATCACGTGATCAGTTTTGAATCGATATAAAACTGATCACGTGATAGTATACTGATCACGTGACACTCACCAGAGGGGGGTTGCCCACCAGTCCATCCACCCCAGAGCTTGGCTGTCCTCCCCGAATATCTTGGTACATACCGGGCTAACTCGCCTCACTTCACACGAGTAGAAGGACTTCAAGGTCTGACTCCTGCTCCACCACTCCAACACTACTGTGTCACTGAAGGGGGAATGGTTAGCATTTGCGGGTTATAACACTACTGTATAATCACTGAGGGGAGAGAAAATGGTTAGCATTTGCGGGTAATGGGGTAATAAGTATGGGAGCTCCGAAAAACCGCAAATTTGAGACCTCTCAAAATACCAAAACTTGCGACCCCCATAGCTTCTCACTTTGAAAGCTGTGCGACCACTGCCGAGACAAAATATGGTCAGTAGGACTGCTCGAAAAGTGAGAAGCTTAACTGTTATATTGCTCAACGGATTGTTATCGTTCCATTTTGTATCGAACCAAGGGAACCAAGAAAATTGGTTGAGTGTTTTAAGGTGTTACATCGGATACTATGCTAGAAGAGTACTATAGAATTGAAAGGCAATGCCTTACTCGTCAGCCCAAGAGACAGTGTAGAGGTAATGGTCTCCCCAAGCAATGACTTCGTCAGGTGTGGGGAGCTTGTAGGCAGCAGAGTTGGCGTCCTCGAGGTCCACCACCATCGCTTCTATTGTAGGGTTCCGGTAACCCGCCTGAGAGTATGCTGGTGAAACACACTGCTTCACTGCAAGAAAGCTGGCAAAACAACACGGATATACAAAGAAATAATTCGACCAAAAACAAGTTCGTTTGCGATGAAATAAAGTAAATCTTAGGTACAGAGACAAGAATTCAGCCGTGCATACATTGACCATCTGAATGAAATCACTGCAATAGACGCTTTTCTTGCACGGAAAGCTAAGGACTCAGCTCTTTAGACCTGAACTTCAACAAAATCTAACCTTGGGATACTCGTAGTCCTGAATTACAGCGTACGGTTCTCTTCCGTAAACGGGGAACTTAACGTGCTCCACGCCAGTAGCATCAGTCCGGGTCAGGACGATAAAACGACTGTCAGGCGAGGGGAAGTTGCTGTAGTACGTCTGCCTCACTTCCTCTGGGATTGAGACTTTGTTTATTCTACACAACACAGAACAAAGGCGCAGTGATCCGACCAACTCATGTCTCTGTGATTTCATGACCGTAATGGGGTTGAGTGGAGTTAGGCAACCAAAACTTGTGAAGAATTAACCAGTGATTAGCCTAAGGAAGTAAGGAGAATTAAATGAAAGCAGCCACTTCTCGTATTTTTATTCAGTGCGATGCTGGTTAAAAATCTGGACCCTCTTCTCGGAACAAAACGGAAAAGCACGACTTTGGGAAATTCAATCATTTTCCTAACATTCAAACCTTCGTAAACCCAGTCGGGTACGCCATTGAAAATGACATTTTCCTCTCCATCGAAAGTGTGCTGGATGAACGAATCGTTATCTGCTGACATAGGGTCTGGTTTGGTGTAGAGATTGTAGTCAGCGACAATCACCAGAGATAACGAAACTGACTAAAGGATTGGTATTTCACATAGTCATTGCATTTCTATACTTTTATTTGTCCCTGGCCTTATTTCGAAAAACTTTACAGGAGACAAAGAATTTCTTGTTAGGTACTTCAATCATGCCTGTAAAAATATTAATATTTACTTGAAAGACGACAAATAACAAATATTATTTGGTATTTTTTCTGACCAGAGTGTGTCCAGTAGGGGTAAATCCGCAGTACTGTATCTCCTTAGTCCCCGGGGGTAGCAGTGTGACGTTAAACTCTCGTCTGTGTCCTATCTCAAGACTCCTGTAATGTTACGGGGACAATTGACAGAAACTCAAAATCGAAACTTATGGCTATACTTTAATAATGACTGCAGATGACAAAATTGCCAAAAATAAATTGATTAAAAACATTTCTTACATGTCAATAGCCCAGTACTCAGCGTAGAAGGAGTGTCTGTACTTGGGTTTGGTAGTTTGCCAAAGGATGGAGTACTGTTCGTCAGGAGATATGTCAAAATCTAGACCAAACTGGGAGGTTGGAATGACTAACTAGAATTTTATTTTGCAAATTTGCAGATTAATCTATGTTCAGATATTTTACTCATGAGGTTTAATATTTTGTGCGCAATTACACACTTCTAACAGACTAAAACCAGAAAACAGATTGCCACGAGAAAGCAGACACTTACCAGTTCGTTGGCAGCAAAGTACTGTTTCTTATCCTCACTATCAGGGTTCTTAGCGTTCACCTTGTAGTAACCATCCTCTGTTTGTTGGTAGATGTACTGACCTGGCCGGGCAGGTATGTGATTGATGCAGAATGAACGATTGAACATAAATCAGAGGCTTTGTTCATTTCAAAAAATCAGAATAGTTCACAAATTACGAAAGCTATTTCGCAAAATATTCTAAAATTTCGATCTATAAGCGTGGTATATAAGCGTGTAAAAGTAAATCACCATCTTTAGCCCAGTCCACATCAGCGTATCTGGGACCGAGGGTTGTGTTGAAGATATCGTCCCACTGAATGTACTGCTTGCTTGAGTAATTCGATTGGTCTAACTTCAGAACCTTACAGCCTGGTGGGAAAAAGAGATATGGGGTTAAGAGAAGGTTGGGATGAAGCAAAAAATGGAGAGAACCTAGCCCACGAATCAGAAAGATAGGGTAAGAGGGTGAGAGTAGGGTGACAGATGTTAGTTTAGTTTCTAATAGAGATATGATATGAAGCTCGCGCATGGCGACATAAACTTGCAAAAGTTTGGAAGTTTTAGGAATGAGATTATTCAATTCGAAATAACTTTGCGGTGAATTGAGAAATTGAAAAATGTATTTCAAAAATTTTGAAATTCCATCTGTCGAACCATGAAGTGATGTTCCAGCAGTTTCAACCGTTGCGTTCTTTCTCATATCATGGGTTTTACAGTAAAGTGATGATCGCGCTTAAAACCGCCGTACGCAGGACCATCACAACCAAATTCTTGTTGGTTTTTGGATTTTGAAATTAATCCTTATATAAGCATCATAGAATATTCTTTTTAGTTTAAATTCTATTGTGTTTTGCATTTCTTATTTCGGCACTTCCCTACTGTTATAGTAGGTAAGAACCTAGATATCAATATGCCATAAAACTATAAAAAACATAATTTCAACACATACCAGGGCATACTGCTCCACAGGATAAAATGAAGTGTATCAGAAGCAGTAGATGAGTGGAAAAGGATCTCATCTGAAGAGAGTACTGACTTCACTGCTGACTTCACTGCTGACTTTACTGCCGAATTACCTGCTGACTTTACTGCCGAATTACTGTCAATTTGCTGTATCGATACAAGTGTTTAATCGAGGATCCGCCAGTGGTGCGATACTGTATCACGTCTAGGAATTAAATTTCAAATATACCCAATAATAGCTATTCTTAACTACTCTATGACTTAACTGCCTATAACTGGAGTTGGAAATTGCTTAATTGTGCAAAAACTTAAAAAGTACGGACCCAGCCGAACAAGTAACAAGATAAACAAGATGAAAACCAGACAAAGATCTCAAATTTTCACTGAAAAGAGTTCCTAATGATGGTCTCACTGTCAACAATCTAAATATGACTGTGCCTACAGCGAACATTCGTAACGTGATACTACCGACAGTACTCGAGGTTCTATGCGGAGTGAAAAGATAACAGAAATAAATATACACGATGCAATACAGTATTATACAGCCATACATTTCATTATAAGGTGCCCTCGATTTTCAAAGCTGACTTCAATTCTCAAATACACGCCCTCAATTCTCAAAGCTGACCTCAATCCTCAAATCAGAACAACAGTACTGAGTACATCAGCAGTTGCTCTTTTCAGAAATAATGGCCCAAGGGTTAGGGACGGAAGTTCGACACCCGGAAGTTCGACAACCCAGAAGTTAGACACTCTCACTGTTTGTCGAACTTGCGGCCGTCAACAGACTGAAGTCCGACACCCACAAGTTCGACATCCTTTCTATGCTTCACTAAAAAGGGATTCGCCTTTTGCATTGAGTGACCGCTCTATACTGAAGGTAATAACAGGCTTTGGTGGGACTTGTATCGATAGATCAGCCAAGAAGTTATCATAATTGTTATGTATAATAAGAATATATGATAAGTTCATATAATAAGATAAGTTAATATAATAAGATAACAAATCCATGCATAACTTTAACAATCCCAACAATAAACAATTATAACGGCAATTAGAGTCCCCGCAGCCTTCAGGAAGGTCAGCTTTATGAGGTCGCATTATCAAACATTAAAAGGGCCCTTCGAAGGGTAAGAAAAGGTGGGGAGCTTGTCGAACTTCCGGGCGTCAACAGACTGAAGTACGACAGTCCTAAAGCTTGACAGTGTCTCACTTCTGCGTTATCGAACTTCTGGGTTGTCGAACTTATGGGTTGTCGACCTTCCGTCCCCCAACCCTGGGCCCAATCATGGCGCGAAATTCGTTTTATTAACTGGAAAAAAACGTTCAAAGCTATCAATGCCCCACAATGAACAACAACGGGGACGTTTTTGAGTTGTTTGACCACGCACACTCGTAGACAAAACATGTGGATGTTTACATAATTAAACTAAACACCTAAACAAGAAACACATGTTACATGTACTCATCAAGGCCTACATCTAGTGGTAAAGTAGTAAATCCAAGAAAATCAACTTCCTAACCTTTCATAAATCTCAAGCTTAGATTGAAATTAAGCTTCGAATTTAACTCCTGAAAAATAGGCCACGTCGCAATTAATCGCCTTATGGCCTTATGCGATGTTATATGCTCAGAACGTGTTTCTGAGAATAATTGGGACAAATTTAGTGCGGCAGAGAGGTCTATTTCAAAATTGTGAGAGATTTCGAAATTTGCCACAATTTTGTCACAATGTTACTGGAAACTGGATTCTTCATGCTAGCGAGGCCAGAGATCACAGTACTACGGAAGTCAATTTTCGGTGAGGCACCCCCGCTGAGTTGCTCAATTGTTACTTGCAAAGGCATCACCACCTGGCTCCCAGGTAAGGGGTGCTAGTTAATCTAGCAGTGCAACCAGGGGTCCCAGTGGAACACTCCGCTATGGAAAGTTGCCACAAACAGCCTTGCGTGGGGAAAGGTCTTTGTCTGGAGGATATTGCAGCAAAAAAATGAGAAAAATATTTCCCGATTTTTGAACTTCGAAAACCCGTCATACAAAAATCAATGGCGAGGATTAAAACTAACAAAGTTCCCAACAGAAATAGGTATTGCAGATAAAACTAAATAGGGTGAAGCATCAATGGGACCGTCAAGTGAAAACCACAGCTATTCTAAAATTAGCGGTGATGGGTTTTAAAAATGAAATTGAGATCATGGCCAAACCTACTCCAACATGATACCATATTGATCAACTGCAAAGTGTTGGAATAACGACCATATAAATATCCATCGGAAGAAGAAAGAAAGTTGGCGGCACCGTTATAACATCACAGGGTTAAATATTATAGGCACAAATCACGCCTCACATGGCCAATCACCAAAGCGAACCAAAGTGAAACATGATCCTATTTCGTGAGGGTAATATATCGCGGCATGAGACGTGTTGGGAGGGTCTGATAAGACGCATCCTTCCGTGTTTTATTAATTATCACCATATTTCATCCGGGATCGGGAACATGTAGTGTTGTCTTGAAAGGATTAGAGTTCCAATTATCGGGATTCGGGGAATTCTACTAGTGATACTGATTTGGTATTCACGCATCAAATCTTCAAATTTTCCCATAACGAATGAAAGTTTAAGCTAACTTGAAATATTAATTATCCGACGCAAAAAATGGCCAAATGCGCAAGGTCACATCCCAAAATGCAAAGATAAGCATGATTCACGTACTTTGTTTACTACTGATTTATAAATTGTGTTTATTTTGTATTAGTCTGTGCCTTTCAATGAAAATTTCACGATTTTGAGCATTTTCAAGGCCCTGAAGTTGAAATACATTTTTATCCCCACGCGCAGTGCAGCAACTCTGTACTGTAGTGTGTAGTTAATTAATAAAAAGCAAAAATAACAGTATCCCATGACATCACATACCAATACACCTTTCTGAATTAACAATCACCCAACAAACATTAGTATCAACTATCAGGCATCAATATCCACGCTGAGGTGCTCAGCGTGACTGTAATGTCCGTGATTAAGATGTCCGATTAGACCCCAACTAGTCGGTACATACCGCGGTACGTACCGCGGTACGTACCGCGGAACATGTCCTAACTAGTCGGTACATACCGCGGTAAGTACCACGGTATGTACCGATTAGTTAGAACATGTTCCGCGGTACATACCCCGGAACAAATCCTAACTAGTCGGTACATACCGCGGTACGTACCGCCTCTGCGCGCGCATTTATTCCCAAATTTCTTGCGATAAAGAGGTGAAGCTTGCAACAAACGAAGGTCAATGATCAAGGTAATTGAAGCAAATCACTAGGTATTTTACAACATCAAGAGTCAAAGCCACCAGAGTCAAACTCCGATCTTCCAGAATCAAGGCAACAAGAGTCAAGGCAACCAGTATAATGCAACCTGAGTCAGTGAGTCAAGGCAACCAGAGAGTCAGCAAACAACGGATCGCATAGCAGCATCAAGGAAATGGTGTCTGCAGATGAGATGGGTGTTGACCCCTGCTTGGTCCTGTTCACGTGACCTATAGGCCTGGCATGCATAGAGCGAACCGGACACCCAATCAACCCTACCAGACAGTTTCAATCTGTCCACCCCTGCATGCTAGGCATATGGGTCACGTGACCAGTACCCAGCGGGGGTCGACGCCCATCCTATCAGTAGACATCATTTTCCTTGATGCTGCTATGCGATCCTTTGTTTTCTCTGACTGTCTTTTCCTTGACTCACTGACTCAGGTTGCCTTATACTTGTTGCCTTGACTCTCTTTGCCTTGATTCTAGAAGATCGGAGTTTGACTCTGGTGGCTTTGACTCTTGATGTTGTAAAATACCTAGTGGTTGGCTCAATAACAGTATGATCATTGACCTTTTGTTTGTTGCAATCTTTACCTCTTTATCGCAAGAAATTTGGGAATAAATGCGCGCAGAGGCGGTACGTACCGCATGTACCGACTAGTTAGATATGTTCCGGGGTATGTACATACCGTGGTACGTACCGCGGTATGTACCGCGGTACGTACTGGTACGATTAAGGTATGTACCGACTAGTTGGGGTCTAAGGTAGGAATGGGAATGAGAAATGGCAAATGGCAGGAACCTTTGACATGAAAAAAGCGTGAAAAATGATTAATATATTTTACATCAAGAACAAAATAAAACAAGTTGATTGCACAATGGTTTCAATGCCCCATATATATTTTTTACAATGAAAAATTTCTATTCAACGTCTTATAGGTCCTTTAATCCTTTGTATAAGCAGCATAGTATACAGTTCTTTGTTGAATTTCGCTCAATACTGAACAAAAGGCTTACATCCTTAATTCTTGCAAGACAAAACTACTTTCACACAAACTTCATTTTTTATACTTTTTGATATAATTATATTTAATCTTAATTTATTCTAGCATATATAGCCAATGTGACTATAAAGCTTATGGACCTCAATTCATAGCCTCTTACTTGCTATAATTTCAACCAGCTTTAACAGCTTTAATGATTAAAAACCTCGCCCTAAAAGCCAAAAAGTATTTTTGTTCTGATGGTCCGCGGCTGTTTTAGAAGTAGTCTTCTAAAACATGATATGAGAAAGAACGCGGCAACTGCCGCAACGTCAGTCGTCATTTCAAAACATACGACTAAAAGTTTTAATTTCATCTTCCTTTATGTTATACATGTAAAATGTGTTTTTTATTAGGGCTATCAGTGCATTTTTATTACAGTTGAAATTTATACCGAGAGATGAATTTAAAATTTCCTGTGTATTATTGAGTAGTAAATACGTTAAACGTCCCCAAAACCCAGTACATATTTTGGACTTTTGGATCGCATTACATGTTGCAAGACGAGAGGACATGTCTTATTATGATTTGTAATGTTAGATGCCAATGTAAGGAACGGTGGTTATCAAATTCAGGATGCCACCATGGCAACATGGCGAATTACCGCACTCTGAATGTAGGCGGCTCCACGGCATCATTTTAGCGCTTAGAACAATGAAAATGACGCGATCTCGACCGCTTGTCCATCGAACGTACAAACTAATGGAATCATGTTGTCGATATTCTTTTCTATTATTGTAGTAATTATTCGTGAGTTATATAGTGTAATCGTGCAACGTAACATTACTTCGAGGCCGGAGCACTTCTCAGCTTGAATTACACGGTTATGGGTGGTGGGATAAAGGTTTGTTGACTCTCCATATCGGACATAAGTCGCCATTCATTTTTTAAGATAGATTTTGAACTTTTGCAATGCGAATTCAAATCCTCTTAGCTTCTTGTGTATAATGGAGCCCTTCGAAATAAATCTTGGCCCGGATGAGGCTGATATCAGATAGGAATTTTGAGGTTGAATGTCTCTCTGAGTCATGAATTCAACGGTGCTAGACATTGATATCTGACAATCCCTGAAATTTCATGAAGATATTTCAATGTGGCACAGAATCTTTATCTGAAGGGCATCCGGTGACATTTTCCAGAGCAGTGTTGAAGTGGCAGTTTGCATCACGCAATATCACGCATGAATATCACGCATGAATATCACGCAATATCATACAATATCACGCGTGACTATCGCGCGATATCTCGCAGGACCTGAGGAGCGTGCCTGGTGACGTGGCACAGTGTGGTGTTGAAGTGGCAGTTTGCGGAGGATAAGGCCACACACGTGGTACTGACTGAGGAGTGTATGTTCAGCAGTGTCAGCAAGACTCAGATACACTACCGGGGTAATGCGCCGTCGTCAAATGTCAACCTTTTCACTTTTTAACTCTTAACTCTGAATGATTAACCGAATCAGAACGAATCGCTACGATTTAGGACCGGGGACCGGGGTGAAACTGGCCACTCTGGTAGCAAAAGGGCTAGAGACCGGCGCCAAAACAGCACAAAGATTCGTTGCAATGAACTTGAAGTGGCAGCTATCATTGCTGAAGACAAAAATAAGAGAAAACACCTTATTTTTCATGTCCAGCAGTTCCCTAACCCATCCCTCCTTTCCCCAGGTCAGAAAAGTCAGTGAAGATAACGGGCCTCTCCCCGACACCTCCTACACCTTCACCCTCCAAATAGACCCGCACGCTAAGAAGAGTCCCTCCCGGGGAGGCGGGAACTCCGCCCGGACCATATCCCGGGAAAACAGCGGCACTTCTCTCCGGGTTAGGAGCAACGAGAGGAATACCCGGTACCGGCTGAGTCCCGTGCCTACCTGCGTGGTGACACCTTCTGATGATGAGGAGGAGGAGGATGAGGAAGAGGTGTTTGGAGACGAGGAAATGGATGGAGATGAGGGGCTGTTAGGGAGGGAGTTGAGAGAGGCTTCACGAGGACAAACAGGAACTTTATTGAAGGTGGATACGCAGATGGATATGGATGATAGGGAGTTGGAGGTGGTGGAGGAGGTGGAGGAGGAAGAAGACACAGACACAGACGATATGTCGGCAGGAGTGAGCGCCAGTCACCTGTCTACACCTCTCACTAAATCAGAAAGAGTCCCGGAAACGAATACTGTTACCCCATCAGACGAAGAAGGTTCAGGGAGCAACAGGTCCGAAAAAGGGAGTAATGGATCGAGGGAAAGAAGTGGTGGGTCTGGAAGCTTTGGGTCAGCTGGAGGAAGTGTTGAAATTCCACTTTCAGAACGGTCTAACCCGACACCAACAATCGTGGTGGCTGAAGACGGGGAGGGTGAGGAGCAGGTACCAGGAAATAACGGACCCAGTATCAGTATTCTAGAAGCAGATGGTGAGGAGGATAGAGAAGATAAAAACCCAGAAGAGGACCAGGATAAGTCTGTAGACACTGACAAGCTAACCGAACCGAAAGTAGAAAGAGTCCTCAACATCCCCATTCCCTCGGCAGACAGTCAGAAGTTGGTAGTTCGGTTTCGGACGATGAGGTCAGGGAAGCATGACGTGAAGTTGGTTCAGGCGATTGATAGTCACAATACGGCTGAAGTTAAACGGATCTGCCAAGAATCACCAGATGTGAGTAGAGATTTAGGAGAGAAAAACAGCATCATCGTTATTATTTCAAGTATCGGTGGTCACTTTGACACTATTCAAATGGGTCAATTTTACTATGGTCTGATTATTTAATATTCTTGTTGGTTTCCACTGGACATTTTCTGATTTGCAACAGACTACAGAAATTAATGCTGTTGGTATTCTGTAAGATAAACTACTGAAACCCTAAACCAGGTGGTGAACACAGCAGACCAGACAGGTCGGACTCCTGTCATGGTAGCAGCCCAGCAGGGCTACTCCAGCATCATACAGATACTACACCAAAACGGAGCTAACATCAACGGCGCTAACACTGGTAAAACATCTTCCAAAAATACAGTCCATCAAAAAATCATGACGTGTTTTATTCCTATCGTGAACCCCCTCAAAATGTCGTGAGTCCATTATGAAAACTTAAGATTTACTAAAATATGAATTCTTTGATATGATTAGGCTTGATTTCCACGTATTTCCAGGTGGTAAAACAGCGCTCATGATCGGGGCCTACCAGGGGCACGAACACATCGTGTCCCTACTCATGGAACTGGGCTGTAACTGGAGGAAACTGGACAACACCGGCGGATCCGGTGAGTTACGAGAGTCAAGTCAAAATCAACGCATATACTCGGGAATGTGTTGCAGTGCATGTTGTTGCGCACCAGAGTACTAACTGCAAAATAATGAAACATTAAATATCAGTCATTAATTTTCATGCTGCACTAATTTTCACGGATTCTGAGGCAAATACACCGCAGCCCAGCAATACGCAGTGGAACGAGAATTATTAAATGTCTTAATTCTCGTGTTGTAGGTATTATTTTTCACGAATTCTAAGGAAGGTGATTTCAAGTGAGGTGAAACTTTCATGATATTGTAAAACAAAATAACTGCCAGTCTTGGGCTCATGTTTGTATTGAAGCTGTAAAGATAATGCCTCTATATAATTGCTCCTCCTGCAGCGCTTCACTACGCAGTGGAACGAGGCAATGTTGAGATCTGTCGCTCTATCGTGGAGCGAGGGGCGGACATCAACATCATGGACCAGCAGGGATACACCCCGCTCATGGCAGTCTGTCTGGCAGACGAGTAAGCTTTTAAATTACTAATTCGAAGGATCTCGAAATCAACATGACATCGACCAATTAGCGAGCAAGCTTACCGTCAACATGCGTGCTGATTGGTCAATGTCAGATGGGCCTGTGGGCACTATATAAATCAGTTTCGGACCAAAATTGTTGCGCGCAGTTTCTGAGCAATTCACTGTTTATGTTCATTGTTTAAACCATATGTGAGCGTCGAATAAAATTCGGATTGCGGAATGGATTGTAGCACGTAAAACTATTCTAATCTCCGATCCTGACACACTTCCGTCCCCAGGGAGGACATCGACATGGTGAACTTCCTGCTACGGAAGAAGGCAGACCCCAACCTGCATATTCCGGGAAGGGAAACCCCTCTGATGGCAGCAGTCAGGACCAACAAACCAGAGACTGCGAGGTTGCTGATTGACAACAAAGCCAACGTCAAGGAGTGAGTGACCTGTGACGTATTGATAACTATATTATTAAATCTAAATCTTATCTGTATAATCACATACGTCGCAATAGCTATGTCCTGTACGGAGCCCCTCAGCTTCGATTCCTTGTTTAACACGCCGTACAGCAAGCTTCTACACTGAGTTCACCATGGTTAGGCACTTAGACATCCATTAGTACTACGACATAAGTTGCATTTATATGCTCTGTATTTTGGAAATTTTTCCTTGTGGTTGACAATTGATGTTCACACAGTACTATTAAAGACTGATCGATTCTATCGCGAAATATACCATGAGTAACAACTCGCATTCCCAGGATGTCTAAGCACGGCTTCACGGCACACGACATGAGCAGCAAGAACGCGGCCTGCTTCAAGCTCATCTCGGACAACATACAATCGTCCGATGAGTCGGACATGGAGCCGGAACAGGAGGAGGGCTACCACTTCCAGAAAACGTTCAAAGCCCTGTCCTACCCAGTAAGCGGGTAAAAGACACGAGTGTAAAGTTGTTGGTTGCCAACAGAACCAAGAATGCTGCGAGGAAGTGTCACCGGAGCTTGGGGAATGCTCAGGGTTGATCAATGCCGTCGAGTGGCTTCAAGTTTAGAACCTTTCAACCCCCTTATTTATATGCCTCACGAAATCGTCTATAAGCTCAATGGTAGTGAGGTTGACAGAACGGTCGAGTACCGAGGACTATCCCTCCATTAAATCCTGTCCCTGGTCTAGGGTTGAGTCAGTCAAGATTTCGATTTTATTAGTGGTTTTAATTAATCATGATTGCAGTGAAACGTGTTTGAATCTTCCTAAAAATTGGTTTTCCTGATTCGTATCGACGAGACGAACTCATTGGTACCATGATTTAGCTTGTTGAACGTAAAATGAAGTTCTGAGTTGCCATATCTGGCCAAAATAAATTGGCCGAAAAACGCGACTTTTCTCCCCCATAAAGGACGAACTCGAAGAATGGGTGATTTCGGAATTTTGACATCAGTTATTGCTTCCGAAAGTCTTCCATGAATGGTGCGCAAAGTTTCAGCTCAATTGGCCAAACTTTCAATTTCGGCTCTCAAAAATCCAATCATCCCTCCTATCACGCTTTTGAGGGTTCAAAATAGAGTTTTTCGATTTTACAGGAAAACCATGGTTTTAGGGTGGACTCAGCGGCACATTCTTAGGCACGGTTGCAGTTAGAGATCGTTCACATATCACGTAATCAATTTTTGGCCGATTTTTTTACCCCCCCCCCCTTCCAATTTCCCCTCGTAATAAAGTTAACCGTAGTTGTATTTTTTACCCATTGAATAAAACAACAGAAGTCTGACATAAGCGCACACTTTTGGGATATTCATATAATTTACACCACGTGTTTAACACGTGAAGTGAGTCATGTGATTGAAAACGATATGCAGTTGACATGAGACGGGTTCTAGTGACCTTGACCTGATAAAAATGTCCAGCGGACAAAAGCGCACACTTAATTTCAGAACTACACCTAACCCTAACCCACACCCGAACCCTAACCCTAACCCACACCCTAACCCTAACCCTAAGGCCTAACACCCTATCCCTGCAAACTGTGTGCGCTTTTGTCCGTCCAGTGGACAAAAGCGCACACTTTGATCACTTTGATCACTACACGTTGAAAATCCGTGACAACTTTCATGATCACGAGGAAAAATTATGCTGGAATGTGTGCGGTTTTGTTCGGCAACGACAATAACATGTAACGCAATCATTCGGAACCCCTCCCCCTTGGTTGATTTAGAAATATGTGAAAGATCCCTTAGGGGAGAATTTTTGTCCCTCAACGACAGATACCACTCCTCAGACATTAGGAACACAAGGTAAATGCTTGTTAGCTTCCTGGTTCCTCCCTTTTGTCTACATTTACCTGGCACACAAGGAAACTCTGACTTACACGGAGTGCTTCGAAGCCCTGGGCGCCCCGAGAAACTTCGCTTCTGATGCTGGTAGTAGGAAATAATCCTTTCATTAGTAGTTCTTGAAATATATTTGCCGCAGAGTCCACTCTAATACCAAAGCGTTGAAAAAAATGTATTTTTATGGTGCCAGTTTTGATCACTGAAATAAAAAATCTCTCCATTGCTCTCACTGTGATGAAAATGCATGATCTTATCTTTAATCTTGCGTTTTCTGTTAGCTCGATATGAACTGAAGTTACTCGAACTGAAATTTGATTATTTTCTTAGACACGCAAATATCATCGAGAGTGAATATTTCTTCAAAATGAATTGAGGCCGTTGCCACCGTAGCTCAGTGGTTAGAGCACTGCTCTCGTAAAGCAGGGGCCGCGAGTTCGAATCTCGTCGGTGGCTTTTTGTCCCCTTGTTCCTGTTGTAAGTTATATTATGGTTCTCGGGTTACTTAATTTTCAAATACCTTACGCGTCGGTTTCCTTTAATGTCATCAGAAAATCGATTTTTGGTTTTCCTTGGCTTAAAGCCACCAAAAACTGTTCTACCACGATCGAAAACAGTTCTTTGAGGCTTATTGCCTGGAAAAATTTTATTTCCAGTTGCTGCGCGGCCCTGAATAAAAGGTGTACGGGCTGCCGGCTGAAGGAATAAATAATGTCTCACAAATAGCAATCAGCGACTCTTCACAATGTTTCGCGAGCCAATGTCACTATTATGAAATTGAGGATTAGGCATAGCCACCGTAGCTCAGTGGTTAGAGCACTGCTCTCGTAAAGCAGGGGTCGCGAGTTCGAATCTCGTCGGTGGCTTTTTAGTTGTCCACAGTTTTGCTCAAAAGTTCTACTATATCCGACATTGATATTTGATAATCGCTCGATTTACTAACTTGAAACAAGGCTTCAATGCTGCATTCATATACGATCTGATCTCTTCTGATCCGGGGCATTTGTATCGCGGAAGGAAACCTTTCACTGCGCTGATGTGAGCCGTTATTGCCAACCACGAATTCCTGGAAGAAAAAGTTGAGTAGCTTCTCGAAGCGAGGGGGCTATTAATGATCAAATTAAAACACAGAATTGATCGGTATTTGGAGTTGCGCTATGCTCGTTATAACGAGCTTAATTCTATTCGAATGATATTTAGAGTATTGTAGGAGGAATTGGACGAAATTGTTCAGGTCATTTTAATCTTACGGCTGTCGAAATTACTTCAGAATTTTCATGGAGACGTTATTTTTGTTGCTATGCCTCTGACAATAAATATTCATTAAACTATAACGGAGCTGAGAGGACTTTCATCGCTCACTATACGTGTCGCCACCTCGAGAAATGAGAATTGGAAAATACTGTCAATTGCCATAACATCACAATATTCCTCTCACCTTAGTAAGCCAGAAGAACATGATATCTCTGTATTTAGGAACTCACAAAGTTCATTTGTATGCCAAGTTCCACCAATGCAGATTCGGGGTGCACATGATGGCGATGAGAATGAATAACCTGTTGACCGTATGCCTTCGATAATGAACTCGGCACGCCTCGTCCATTATCCAACTTACACAGTCTCGGCTGTCGCCTCGACCATGTAAGTTGCGGTATACGGTCACCACTTCGACATGTAACCGCTTAATAATTTAATTCTACAGTTAGAACAATAAATACTGTACTCGCGTGCGCGCCGTTTGGAGTGCGAAAAGATACTCGCGCGTGACGCAAAAATGCTCAAGTGCACGAAAATACAGTAGATGTTCTAGCTCAAAATTGTCATGAGAATTACCGGTCAGTCTCCGATGAAATATGTGGCGCGCACGTACGTACCTCAAACATGTTGCAGATATCCGGATACGGGTTTTAAGTTTCATACTGCAAAGGTGTCAGATTATGTATGTAAATGCAATTGTAAGTTTAATGCGATTTTCGCCATCACTTCACAAGTATGTAACAGTATGAGCAAAAATCATTTCACCATGGTAATCTTCTTTTGCGTTAAGGGTTCGGAGTTGCTTTGTCATAGTGTTTTCGTAGTTTGATTTCTGATAAATCAAATAAATAAGATAAGGGGTCGTTCACATATTACTATTATTAATCAGCCGAGGGAGTTTTCAAATGATTGCCGTTTGATTATGGGTTGGCAGACGGCAGTTTATTACTAAATCAAAATATCTTCAGAAAATATCTTTCCAGAAATATAGTTTTCAAAAGCTCCCCTCTAGAAGAATCTTAGGAGGGCCTTGGCACCATCCAGAATTTTCTCAAAAATTTGAACATGATCAAAAGGAAGTTAAAATTAAGTTCAGTTTGACAGAAATTTTCTTGAAATTCACCTTTCTTAGAGTTAAGTCAATCAATAATACATGATTTTATTAATGTAAAATAGTGAAAATTAGGGCGTAAAAAAGTGAAAATTTGCTTATGTAAATTCTGCCCCCCCTTAATTATCAAAAGGCCCCCGTAGAAAAAATCTAGGGGGCCTTGGCCCCCACTAGCTTAAAAAGCATGTAATGGCATGGGAGGGGGTAAAAATGCCCAGAAATGAAATCGATTACGTAATATGTGAACGATCCCTTATAACTATGACAAATTTCTAATCTTTTTCCGATTAATTTCATTTAGTTCATGAATTATTAAAATATGCGTCAGTGATCAGCCAGTAATTTAAAATATAGTACTATAATACGATTGTAGTTCATTTTTTCGCTTTAATCCAACCCATTGCATTTAACACGCCTTTTTTGTATGTTCTTCATAGGTCAAAAGAAACACGTTGAAAAATAGGCCGAAAGGGCAGGTGGATAAAACCGAGGATTGATTGTCTCAAATCTCCTCTTCGTGCAGTTTTTAGCTTTCCCTTATCTCTCTTGAAGATTGAGATTTAATGTTGTTCAAATATGAAGCCGTGCATAATGTTTGCTGAGCACCTTCTTTCCGCCTTCTTCACCTACTTTCCAACGTGTTACTGTCAACCTAGGAACAACCAAACAAGTAATACAGCTATCGTTCTTTCCAGTTACTTGGGTTATATAATTTTAGTTATCAGCAGATCTTCATCCCCTTCTGAACTTCGAACATATGATATTTCTTTTATGTTTTTCTAGATGGGTCCTGAGAGGGTGACTATTTGACTATGAGTCAAAATTCGGCTGAGATTGTTATAGTATCGGTTTCATTCCATATGCTTAAGCAATTTTTTAACCATTCAACCAACTACAAAGCAAATATTGCCAGATGTGGTGTCATTTACAGTTTCATCAACTTATCAACACCTTTTGATAACGAATTTTGTGAAATCGCTTTTGTATCGAATGAAGTTAGGTATAACGTCTATGCTGTAATATAGTCATAATTAACTTTGTCCCCTTTCTGAAACAGTACTTCGAAAACCTCTTCGAAAATTGAAAAAAACGCTTATAACATGATGTATATGTTCAGATGTATTGTTTGTAATGATGTCTGCTCAAGTTTTAAGACAGTTTGTTTTGATATAATTTGCAATTATAGATTGATACCTTATGTAACAAAGTTTTTAAAGCCGTTAGTGTTGCCCCTCCGGGGTTTCCAATCAATCAGATTTATTAGCAAAACGTTATTATATTCACTCATTTCATAACAGCTAGGCAGAATTTAGATCAAGAAAAAAAGTTCGCTTTTGAGGATCATATTCATAATAATTCTTATTTTGCTAGAAGAATAGTACTGGGATAGTTGGACCAACCGACCAAAGTTCCAATGAGATGACACATCGCTTCCAGTTTCAGCAGCTAAGGAAACAACTTCATTTGGCTCAGGTTGGTTAATCTATTATCATAGTTTCCGTTGAAATAGAAATACAGGTTAATCTAATATAATCTAATGTGCCAAAATAAAGTGGAACAAAGTAAGGGTCGAAAACTCAGCTTGTGTTTGGAGTTTCCAAATGAAATTCTGGGATGTCATAGGTATAGGCACCGAAAAGTTGAAGTGTCTAGCTCCGAGTTAAGAAAAAATATGATCATATTGATCATATATCACCCGAAATGTCCTAAAAAGTTTCATCAAGATAACCCGAAAATACGCCCTTTTATAACGCAAAAAATTTTATATAAGCGTGATCTTCCTCTATGACACTTATTTCGCGCGATGCTGATAAAGTGATAACACGTCTTGTGGTTATGTTAGTCGTGCTAGTCATGTTGGTTATGTTAGTCATGTTAGTCGTGTTATTCATGTTAGATTTGTTAGTCAAGTTAGTTATGTTTGTCGTGTTAGTCATGGTAGTCATGTTGTTTATGTTAGTCGTGTTAGTCAAGTTGGTTATGTTAGTCATGTTATTCATGTTAAAGATTTGTTAGTCGTCTTAGTTATGTTAGTCGTGTTAGTCATGTTAGTCGTGTTAGTCATGTTGGTTATGTTAGTTATGTTAGTCATGGTAGTCATGCTAGTCATGTCGGTTATGTTAGTTATGTTAGTTATGTTAGTTATGTTAGTTATGTTAGTTATGTTAGTTATGTTAGTTATGTTAGTTATGTTAGTTATGTTAGTTATGTTAGTTATGTTAGTTATGTTAGTTATGTTAGTTATGTTAGTTATGTTAGTTATGTTAGTTATGTTAGTTATGTTAGTTATGTTATGTTAGTTATGTTAGTTATGTTAGTTATGTTAGTTATGTTAGTTATGTTAGTTATGTTAGTTATGTTAGTTATGTTAGTTATGTTAGTTATGTTAGTTATGTTAGTTATGTTAGTTATGTTAGTTATGTTAGTTATGTTAGTTATGTTAGTTATGTTAGTTATGTTAGTTATGTTAGTTATGTTAGTTATGTTAGTTATGTTAGTTAGAAAAAGTATATTATATGATAAATTATTAGCAAGCTGAATCAAGTGAAATAAGAGTATAAACGGTTTTTTAGTAAAACCTTGCAAGTAAATTTTCAAGTTTCAAAACTTTCATAGTGAAAATCGTCTAATTTACCATACGTCAAATTGACGGGTTTTCTCGTAATTAATATAATATCTTTCAGTCATGCCTGAGCGAAGAGTCTGGAATAGATGCAATCTTTGAAGTAGTTCCGAATTATGGAGTGTGGTGTGGCTCCAAAGCATTTGAGGAAATTTTTGGTAAGAACTATGAACTACTCAGGGGCGATTTTAATGAACTACTGAAAATGCCTATATTTGTTCAGTAAAATATGATTTTAACAAATGAATATTTATAGATCTGGAAAGAAATGTTCATTAATAAAAATTACTTTTCTAGATATCTATTAATATTCATTTGTTCAAATCATATTTTACTTATATTAATAAATATAGGCATTTTATTTCACTTAAAACATATTGGTCACTCCATATGTTGCGTTATTGATTGACTATAATTTGCAAGGCAATCAATCATATCACTCTGTACCAGACATGGAATTCGTTATAAACCATGGTTAAGGCTGTTCAAAAACATATTTTGTTGAGATCCTAATATTACTCAAGTTTTGCATGTTTTATAGGCATACAATCAAATGTCAGAACTCTATGAAAATTAAAGAATTAGCCATTTTTCCCATTTGAAATATGCCCAACTTTCTACTATTATTAATTTCATTTCGTTGTATTCTAAATTAAAGAGCAATAAAGCAATATTTTTTACAGGAAAATTCGGTCCGGTAATGTTCACCATGATCACCCTTGCTGTTAGAATTGAGGAGAACGGATGGGTCCTAATGACCAATGTTAGGAATGAATCCTTCAGCGGGTCTACTTCCAAAATGCAAATTTTTCGATGAAGAAACAAAACATTGACCCCGAACCCAACAGCCCCTTGAGCCAATTCATAAAGACAGTTTTCGTTGGAGTTACTGCAGTTGAAGTCATCGAATATATAGGAGACGACCAAGAAGATGGGGCCATTCAATGCGCTCTGACTGCTTGGTCCCTCGCAAATCACAGGACGTTAAGAGAAGATTCTTTTGCGGATGATGACTTCATCAGAGACTTCCGTTTTTTCGAAATGGAACAAGACCTCAACAAGAGTTTTTTGTGCGAGGTCTTAAAATCCCAGCGTGCAGCATTGTCCATATCCTCACCGAGGAGGAGGCACATCAGATCAGGGAAACGAGGCAACTCAGGGCAATGCTAAAAACCCAAGGTATGATATCCAAGTGCATCTGTGGCGTACATTTTAATGAGAATCTAATTAGTAACTTAGCAATAATTTACTTAGCATATCATTCCGTTCTAAGAAAAACAATCAAAAGGTTCTGCAGGTTTATTGTCATGATCTAATTTAGGTGGATATAGACTATAGAGTTATGGTATTTACATCTACAATTAATTTCAGATGATGAGGCAATGGAAGGAGAACCAGAATGTGTTGAACCAGTCACGGAAGAAACCCTTTCAAACGACAGAGCTCCTCAACCAAATGGTAAATTTATCAACTTTTGTATACCGTTTCACTGTACAATATACACAAACATATACATACAAAATACATGAAATAATACACATACATGTTGTGTATGTGAATGAGCCATGATACCATGTATGTATTTGTGTATGTTATATAATGTATGCATGAATTTAGTATTCGTATGAAATGTATTTATATAATGAACTTGCTGTCTTTTTAGGTGGATATAGACTATAGAGTTATGGTATTTACATCTGCAATTAATTTCAGATGATGAGGCAATGGAAGGAGAACCAGAATGTGTTGAACCAGTCACGGAAGAAACCCTTTCAAACGACAGAGCTCCTCAACCAAATGGTAAATTTATCAAATTTTGTATACCGTTTCACTGTACAATATACACAAACATATACATACAATATACATGAAATAATACACATACATGTTGTGTATGTGAATGAGCCATGATACCATGTAAGTATTTGTGTATGTTATAATATAATGTATGCATGAATTTAGTATTCGTATGAAATGTATTTATATAATGAACTTGCTGTCTTTTTAGGTGGATATAGACTATAGAGTTATGGTATTTACATCTACAATCAATTTCAGATGATGGGGCAATGGAAGGAGAACCAGAATGTGTTGAACCAGTCACGGAAGAAACCCTTTCAAACGACAGAGCTCCTCAACCAAATGGTAAATTTATCAACTTTTGTATACCGTTTCACTGTACAATATACACAAACATATACATACAATATACATGAAATAATACACATACATGTTGTGTATGTGCATGAGCCATGATACCATGTATGTATTTGTGTATGTTATATAATGTATGCATGAATTTAGTATTCGTATGAAATGTATCAGGGGGCTGGCGGTTTGCGAGCCCGAGGGCGAGCATTGGACGGCTATCCTTACAGTACATAAGCCTCCGAGCATTTGGAGGGAGTTTATGTAACTTTGCTTGCCAGCCCCTAACTATATGTTTTCATGGATTGGCCATATTTCACGTTGAAATTTGAGTAAGTTCCCGTTGCCGAAATCGCACTAAAATTGGAACATCGCATGTTTAAAGGCCAAAGGTGCAACTGTCAAAATTTCATATCGATTGGATTAAAAAATGGCCGAGTTATCACAACTTGAATATTGCCAAAATCGAGGGTGTTCTTGCTAAATAGGGTTACGACCATATACTCATATAGAGGTAGATACATAGAGAGACTTTTTAGTGCAAGAAGTATACCCTTTTTAAACGGCTATATCTCGGGAACCATAAAAGATACAAAGCTCATCGACCTAGCGTTGGAAAGTAGAAAGTTGGAACTTACGAACAGTTCCCTTGGAAAGCATCTTACGTCATTTAATGACATCATTATGACGTCACAAAGTCGTGAATTTCAAATTTTGATTTCCCGAAAATGGGCGTTTTTCAGCGCCATTTTTCGGCGTGAAACTTTCGAGATAGGAAAAAATGCGGTCATATGAAAGTATACCAATGACCCCCTACTGACCCCCTGCTGATCCCCTACTAACCCCCTGCTGACCCCCTGCTGACCCTCTACTGAACCCCTGCTGACCCTCTACTGAACCCCTGCTGCCCCCTACTGATTCCCTGGTGAACCCCTACTGACCCCCTGGTGAACCCCTTTTGACCAATTTCTGATGATTGTCTCAATTCTTATCTTGAGTGATTTTCGACATCTAAAAGCACTTTGAATTTCACTTTGCCTTATCATGACGCTTGACATGTTATTTATTTCAGTTATGGCAAACATAACTAACACAACTAATATAGCTAAATACTAACATAGCATACATAACATATTATAGGGTGTGTTTATGGTATTTTGGTGTGTTGAGGGTGCATCGGTCGACTGGTCATAATTTGCCTTATCACTTTGTGATAAGGCAAAGTGAAATTTAAAGTGCTTTTAGATGTTAAAAATCACTCATGATAAGAATCGAAACAATGATCTGAAAGTGGACAGTAGGGGTTCACCAGGGGGTCAGTAGATGTTCACCAGGGGGTCAGTAGGGGTCAGCAGGGGGTCAGTACGGGTTCACTAGGGGGTCACCAGTGGTTCACCAGGGGATCAGTAGGGGGTCAGCAGGGGGTCAATAGGGGTTCATTGGTATACTTTCATACGACCAAAAATGCTCATGATAATGCAGAAAGGAAATTTAATGTACTTTCCAAAAATGTGGTCGAAATTTTCTGGGCTCTCCGGGATCATTGAGATATTTGCAATTGTTTGAAACACTTTTACACAAAAAATTCGCAAGAAAATAGCAAAAACGGTTAAGATGATTTTGAGAGAACGGGACCATCCCAGAACTTCATCTTTGGATAATGGATATGTTGTCGTTCATAGTCCTAATTGTGTAATTGAATAGGTTTAAGGGTAAATTGAGCGATCCGTCGAGGCCAGTATCACGCCAGTATCGCGCCAGTATCAGGCCAGTACCACGCCAGTATCACGCCAGTATCGCGCCAGTATCAGGCCTACCTCACGCCGTTATCGCGCCAGTACCACGCCAGTATCGCGCCAGTAGCACGCCAGTAGCGCGCCAGTAGCACGCCAGTAGCGCACCAGTAGCACGCCAGTATCGCGCCAGTATTACGCCAGTACCGCGCCAGTAGCACGCCAGTATCACGCCAGTATCGCGCCAGTCGACACTAACTTAAAGCCAGGACGCCAGTGGCACGCCAGTATAAGATCATATACTGGCGTGTTACTGGCGTCCTGGCTTTAAGTTAGGGGGGGGGGGTAAGGCAAACTTTGGCAAACTATGGCAAACTTTGGCAAACACTTTATTTGGCAAACTCCAAAAAAAGTGGAAGCATTTGCCAAAGTTTGCCAAAAATAAAACCCATTTTTGAGCACTTTGGCAACACTTTAGGTACCCATACTATGTTTTTCAAGGATGCTGAATCGATTCCCAAGGTCTGTTTCACATTTTGACGTTATCCAGAAGCTGTAGCAGAGATAATATCCACATTAAAGAGAGTAGGAGACTACAGTAACAAATACGATATTTCATTACCTCTTACTAAAGTCTTATGCATTTAAGTACTAATTAGTCCGATCAAACAGTTGAAGCCTTTAAAACCGAAGCATCCACGCTGTTCCAGCAGCCTAAAATCAATAGTAAGGCCCCACCAGGACCACTGACCAGTTTCCATGGATTCCTGCAACAAAACCCGACATAACGTTGTTGAGAATATTATTTGCCTAGTGGAGGCTGAATGGAGCCTAGTGGAGGCTGTGTGACGCCTAGTGGAGGCTGGATGGAGCCTAGTGGAGGCTATTGTTGCCTAGTAGAGGCTGAATGGAGCCAAGTAGAGGCTGAGTGGGGACTAGTGGAGGCTGAGAGAACGCTGAATGGAGCCTAGTAAAGGCTGATTGGAGCCTACTGGAGACTGAGTGGAGCCGAGTTGAGGCTGTTTGGAGCGTAGTGGAGGCTGAGTGGAGCCTAGTGGAGGCTGAGTGGAGCCAAGTGGAGGCTGAGTGACGCCTATTAGAGGCTGAGTGGAGCCTAGTGAAGGCTGAGTGGAGTCTAGCGGAAGCTGCGTGGGGCCTAGTAGAGGCTGTGTGGAGCCTAGTGGTGGCTGGGTAGAACCTATCAGAAAGCCATTGTTGCCTAGGAGAGGCTGAATGGAGCCGAGTGAAGGCCGATTGGAGCCTGATTGGAGCCGAGTGGAGGCTGTTTGGAGCGTGGTGGAGGCTGGATGTCGCCTAGAAGAGGCTAAGTGGAGCCGAGTGGAGGCTGTTTGGAGCGTAGTGGAGGCTGAGTGGATCCTAGTGGAGGCTGAGTGGAAACCTAGTGGAGGCTGAGTGACGCCTAGTGGAGTAGTGGAGGCTGTGTGACGCCTAGTGGAGGCTGGGTGGAGCCTAGTGGAGGCTATTGTTGCCTAGTAGAGGCTGAATGGAGCCAAGTAGAGGCTGAGTGGGGACTAGTGCAGGCTGAGAGAACGCTGAGTGGAGCCGAGTGAAGGCCGATTGGAGCCTACTGGAGACTGATTGGAGCTTGCCAGGCGTTGCCTGGCCCCCTCGCGCGCGCCCCGACTCGCAGACAACGACTGACAAATTGGAGCCGAGTGGAGGCTGTTTGGAGCGTGGTGGAGGCTGGGTGTCGCCTAGAAAAAGCTAAGTGGAGCCGAATGGTGGCTGTGTGGAGCCTAATGGAGGCTGAGTGGAGGCTAGTGGTCAGTGGAGGCTAGTGGAGGCTAATTGGAGCCTAGTTGAGGGAGAATTGAGCCTAGTGGAGCCTGAATGGAGCCTAGTGGACTAGTGGAGGCTGAGTGGAATCTAGTGGAGGCTGAGTGGAGTCTAGTGAAAGCTGAGTGGGGCCTACTGGAGGCCGTGTGGAACCTAGTGGAGGCTATTGTTGCCTTGTGGAGGCTGAATGGAGCCAAGTAGAGGCTGAGTGGGGACTAGTGGAGGCTGAGAGAACGCTGAGTGGAGCCTAGTAAAGGCCGATTGGAGCCTACTGGAGACTGATTGGAGCCGAGTGGAAGCTGTTTGGAGCGTGGTGAAGGCTGGGTGTCGCCTAGAAAAGGCTAAGTGGAGCCTAATGGTGGCTGTGTGGAGCCTAATGGAGGCTGAGTGGAGGCTAGTGGTCAGTGTAGGCTAGTGGAGGCTAATTAGAGCCTAGTTGAGGGAGAATGGAGCCTATTGGAGACTGAGTGGAGACTATTCGAGGCTGTGTGGAGCCTAGTGGAGCCTGAATGGAGCCTAGTGGACTAGTGGAGGCTGAGTGGAATCTAGTGGAGGCTGAGTGGAGGCTAGTGGAGGCTGAGTGGAGTCTAGTGGAACCTGAGTGCGGCCTAGTGGAGGCTGGGTAGAACCTAGTGGAGGGTATTCTTGCCTAGTAGAGGCTGAATGGAGCCAAGTAGAGGCTGAGTGGGGACTAGTGGAGGCTGAGAGAACGCTGAGTAGAGCATAGTAAAGGCCGAGTGGAGGCTAGTGGAGGCTGAGTGGAGTCTAGTGGAAGCTGAGTGGGGCCTAGTGGAGGCTGTGTGACGCCTAGTGGAGGCTGGGTAGAACCTAGTGGAGGGTATTCTTGCCTACTGGAGACTGATTGGAGCCCAGTGGAGGCTGTTTGGAGCGTGGTGAAGGCCTTCACTTGTAGTGGAGGTTGTGTGGAGGTTGAGTTGAGGTTAAGTGGAGCCTAATAGAGGCTGATTGGAGCCTGATTGGAGCCTGATTGGAGGCTGGTTGGGGCCTAGTGGAGGCTAAGTGGAGCCTAGTGGAGGCTGAGAGGAGTCTACTGGAGACTGAGTGGAAGCTGAGTGGAGGATAGTTGGAGCTGTCTGAAAGTTTGAATCTATAAACTACTTTTAAAATTAAGAAATTAATGCACATTTTACCAGTTTCAGCACGAAATTTTGTTTCATGGAGGCTAAGCCTCCAAATAGCCTCCACTAGCCTACATTAGCCTCTATATTAAGCTTTAGCCTCCACGAAAATGGTATGATTCAGTTTCTGTGTCCGAAGCTAATTCTTCAGTGGAGGCTAAACCATAATTTTACCTCCATGGAGGCTGAGTGGAGGCTAGTGGAGGCTAATTAGCCTCCACAGTGGAGGTTATTTTTCAAAAATCAGCCTGCCTATTCCAACCATTAGCCTCCATGTCCATGGAGGCTAATGGTTACAGAGGCTTATTTTTGAAAAAAGCCTCCATTCAGCCTCCATGGATGCTAATGGAGGCTAATTTTGGTCATATTCCTGTAGTACAATTTTGCCCAAGACACGTTATCTGATGAACTGGTAGTAGATAGTAGATAGATGGATCCATTCCTGATAATTATAAACATCTCTTTTCTTGAACCAAAAGGTTCTCGAAAATTCTAACCCAGGTTCAAAAGGTTCTCGAAAATTCTAACCCAGGTCCTTAATAATACCATTTTGTAAACTAAAGTGAGGCTTGCAGAGGGAAATTCCAGACGTGGAACCAGTAAAGCCTCTAAGGGAAAGGTATGAATGAAAATTAAGCATTGGAAATCGATTCAGTTCCCTCAAAAACCATTATGCACACGTCCTGCATGCACTGTGGACAAGAAATCAGAAATAACAAAATTTTTGGGGTATTTTTGGCAAACTTTGGCAAATTTTGGCAAACTTTGGCAAACTATGGCAAACTTTGGCAAACACTTTTTTTGGCAAACTCCAAAAAAAGTGGAAGCGTTTGCCAAAGTTTGCCAAAGTTTGCCTTACCCCCCCCCTAAGTTAGTTTCGACTGGCGTGATACTGGCGTGCTACTGGCGCGGTACTGGCGCGGTACTGGCGTGATACTGGCGCGATACTGGCGTGCTACTGGCTTGCTACTGGCGCGCTACTGGCGTGCTACTGGCGCGCTACTGGCGTGCTACTGGCGTGATACTGGCGTGATACTGGCGCGATAACGGCGTGAGGTAGGCCTGATACTGGCGCGATACTGGCGTGATACTGGCGTGGTACTGGCCTGATACTGGCGCGATACTGGCGTGATACTGGCCTCGACGGATCGCTCAATTTACCGGTTTAAGATAGCTCAACTAATTTTATGACGTGATTGTGACGTCATCAGTAATGCTAGGTAACACGAATTTCATATGTGCGATATGGCGCCAAATATCAATATCTGAGCACAGAAAAAGGGTGATATCTTTTCCAAAAACCAAGAAGGATTTGGTTGTGATGGTCCGCGGTGGTTTTAAGGCGTTCTGTACTGTAAAATCCATGATATGGGAAAGTACGCGACGGTTAAAACTGCCGCAACGGCACTGTTTTGATGCATTAAAGTTACGTGAATGCTGTATATTTTATAAGTGACGTTACCGCAGTTTTAACCGTCGCGTTCTTTCTCATATCATGGGTTTTACAGTAAAGAACGCCTTATTAACCCATTAATGACGAGACATAGATCTGATTGAGATAAAACTTAAGATTTTCAGGATTGAAAACATTTTTTGCTAATTAAAGAGGAAATCTTTGTTGTTATCATTGTCAGATGCCTAGAAACTTGACGTATTGAAGTGTGAAGCTGTCACGTTTGTTGACAGCAACCGTCCACAAATGGGGGACATCGTCCCCATTTAGCCATTTAGACATTTTGCAATTTTCAGAAAATTCCTGGCCACAATTGCCAGACGTCCACATATGTTTTTGTCGAGTTTTTTTACATTTTTGTCAAAACAGTCTGTTGTAAAATTAGCTGATTCGGGCACAACAACCCCACATGTGACATTTCTGAACGAAAATGTAATCTTGTGAAACAAATCTTTACACTGAAGGGTAGCCTATCATTAATATTTATAAATATACTAGCAGGCCCGTTGGGTCTGCATATACACAGATCACACACGCAGCACCTCGTTCGCAAAATTTAAAAACTACCATTCAAATTGATTGATACTTCTTACCGCATCAAAAATTCCAATAAGATCAAAATTTATTCGTAACGAAATCAATTAAATCATTATTCAATTTTATGAAGGAGCAGAGTGGAAAATTGAACGGCGTCGGTTAGTGTTAGTTATGCTAAACCATGTGAGTTTTGTTCCAGTGTTCCGGTTTGATTTCAAGAAGTCTATGTCAATTCTCATACTGATACTGAAATTGGACCATTTTGTTTCGTTTACATTAATCCAGGCCAGGAACTGTCTTCGTAATCTGCTACACCTATGTTCGACTATTGAATTGTACACTTCTGTAAACTGCCCAAGTCCCAACGGGCCTCTAGTACATTATATAACATACACAAACATATACGGTAACATGGCTCATGCACATACACAACATGTATGTGTATTATTTCATGTATATTGTATGTATATTTTGTGTATATTGTACAGTGAAACGGTATACAAAATTTGGAGCAATTTACCATTTGGTTGAGGAGCTCTGTCGTTTGAAAGGGTTTCTTCCGTGACTGGTTCAACACATTCTGGTTCTCCTTCCATTGCCCCATCATCTGAAATTAATTGTAGATGTAAATACCATAACTCTATAGTCTATATCCACCTAAAAAGACAGCAAGTTCATTATATAAATACATTTCATACGAATACTAAATTCATGCATACATTATATAACATACGTCATACACAAATACATACATGGTATCATGGCTCATGCACATACACAACATGTATGTGTATTATTTCATGTATATTGTATGTATATGTTTTGTGTATATTGTACAGTGAAACGGTATACAAAAGTTGATAAATTTACCATTTGGTTGAGGAGCTCTGTCGTTTGAAAGGGTTTCTTCCGTGACTGGTTCAACACATTCTGGTTCTCCTTCCATTGCCTCATCATCTGAAATTAATTGCAGATGTAAATACCATAACTCTATAGTCTATATCCACCTAAATTAGATCATGACAATAAACCTGCAGAACCTTTTGATTGTTTTTCTTAGAACGGAATGATATGCTAAGTAATTTATTACTAAGTTACTAATTAGATTCTCATTAAAATGTACGCCACAGATGCACTTGGATATCATACCTTGGGTTTTTAGCATTGCCCTGAGTTGCCTCGTTTCCCTGATCTGATGTGCCTCCTCCTCGGTGAGGATATGGACAATGCTGCACGCTGGGATTTTAAGACCTCGCACAAAAAACTCTTGTTGAGGTCTTGTTCCATTTCGAAAAAAACGGAAGTCTCTGATGAAGTCATCATCCGCAAAAGAATCTTCTCTTAACGTCCTGTGATTTGCGAGGGACCAAGCAGTCAGAGCGCATTGAATGGCCCCATCTTCTTGGTCGTCTCCTATATATTCGATGACTTCAACTGCAGTAACTCCAACGAAAACTGTCTTTATGAATTGGCTCAAGGGGCTGTTGGGTTCGGGGTCAATGTTTTGTTTCTTCATCGAAAAAATTTGCATTTTGGAAGTAGACCCGCTGAAGGATTCATTCCTAACATTGGTCATTAGGACCCATCCGTTCTCCTCAATTCTAACAGCAAGGGTGATCATGGTGAACATTACCGGACCGAATTTTCCTGTAAAAAATATTGCTTTATTGCTCTTTATTAATTTAGAATACAACGAAATGAAATTAATAATAGTAGAAAGTTGGGCATATTTCAAATGGGAAAAATGGCTAATTCTTTAATTTTCATAGAGTTCTGACATTTGATTGTATGCCTATAAAACATGCAAAACTTGAGTACAGTAATATTAGGATCTCAACAAAATATGTTTTTGAACAGCCTTAACCAGGGTTTATAACGAATTCCATGTCTGGTACAGAGTGATATGATTGATTGCCTTGCAAATTATAGTCAATCAATAACGCAACATATGGAGTGACCAATATGTTTTAAGTGAAATAAAATGCCTATATTTATTAATATAAGTAAAATATGATTTGAACAAATGAATATTAATAGATATCTAGAAAAGTAATTTTTATTAATGAACATTTCTTTCCAGATCTATAAATATTCATTTGTTAAAATATTTTACTGAACAAATATAGGCATTTTCAGTAGTTCATTAAAATCGAGTTCATAGTTCTTACCAAAAATTTCCTCAAATGCTTTCCAGATACCCATAATTCGGAACTACTTCAAAGATTGCATCTATTCCAGACTCTTCGCTCAGGCATGACTGAAAGATATTATATTAATTACGAGAAAACCCGTCAATTTGACGTATGGTAAATTAGACGATTTTCACTATGAAAGTTTTGAAACTTGAAAATTTACTTGCAAGGTTTTTACTAAAAAACCGTTTATATTCTTATTTCACTTGATTCAGCTTGCTAATAATTTATCATATAATATACTTTTTCCAACTAACATAACTAACATAACTAACAAAGATAACTAATTAACTAACGCCAACATAACTCAATAACTAACATAACTAACATAACTAACAATATTTAACATAACTAATACGAAAACCCGTAACATAACTAACATAACTAACATAACTAACATAATTAACATAACTAACATAAACATTTGAAACTAACCAACATAATAACATTGTTTTTAACATTTAACATAACTAACATTAACATAAAATTTATAACTAACATAATATAACTAACATAACTAACATAACTAACATAATAACATAACTAACATAACTAACATAACTAACATAACTAACATAACTAACATAACTAACATAACTAACATAACTAACATAACTAACATAACTAACATAACTAACATAACTAACATAACTAACATAACTAACATAACTAACACAACTAACATAACTAACATAACTAACATAACTAACATAACTAACATAACTAACATAACTAACATAACTAACATAACTAACATAACTAACATAACTAACATAACTAACATAACTAACATAACTAACATAACTAACATAACTAACATAACTAACATAACTAACATAACTAACATAACTAACATAACTAACATAACTAACATAACTAACATAACTAACATAACTAACATAACTAACATAACTAACATAACTAACATAACTAACATAACTAACATAACTAACATAACTAACATAACTAACATAACTAACATAACTAACATAACTAACATAACTAACATAACTAACATAACTAACATAACTAACATAACTAACATAACTAACATAACTAACAACATAACTAACATAACTAACATAACTAACATAACTAACATAACTAACATAACTAACATAACTAACATAACTAACATAACTAACATAACTAACATAACTAACATAACTAACATAACTAACATAACTAACATAACTAACATAACTAACATAACTAACATAACTAACATAACTAACATAACTAACATAACTAACATAACTAACATAACTAACATAACTAACATAACTAACATAACTAACATAACTAACATAACTAACATAACTAACATAACTAACATAACTAACATAACTAACATAACTAACATAACTAACATAACTAACATAACTAACATAACTAACATAACTAACATAACTAACATAACTAACATAACTAACATAACTAACATAACTAACATAACTAACATAACTAACATAACTAACATAACTAACATAACTAACATAACTAACATAACTAACATAACTAACATAACTAACATAACTAACATAACTAACATAACTAACATAACTAACATAACTAACATAACTAACATAACTAACATAACTAACATAACTAACATAACTAACATAACTAACATAACTAACATAACTAACATAACTAACATAACTAACATAACTAACATAACTAACATAACTAACATAACTAACATAACTAACATAACTAACATAACTAACATAACTAACATAACTAACATAACTAACATAAATAACATAACTAACATAACTAACATAACTAACATAAATAACATAACTAACATAACTAACATAACTAACATAACTAACATAACTAACATAACTAACATAACTAACATAACTAACATGACCAACATGACTAACATGACTAACATAAGTAACATGACTAACATGACTAACATAACCTACATAACTAACATGACTAACATAACCAACATAACCAACTTGACTAACACGACTAACATAAACAACATTACTAACATGACTAACATAACCAACATAACTAACATGACTAACATAACCATCATGACTAACATAACCGACATGACTAGCATGACTACCATGACTAACATAATTAACATAACCAACATGACTAACACGACTAACATGACTAACACGACTAACATAACTAAGACGACTAACAAATCTTTAACATGAATAACATGACTAACATAACCAACTTGACTAACACGACTAACATAAACAACATGACTACCATGACTAACACGACAAACATAACTAACTTGACTAACAAATCTAACATGAATAACACGACTAACATGACTAACATAACCAACATGACTAGCACGACTAACATAACCAAAAGACGTGTTATCACTTTATCAGCATCGCGCGAAATAAGTGTCATAGAGGAAGATCACGCTTATATAAAATTTTTTGCGTTATAAAAGGGCGTATTTTCGGGTTATCTTGATGAAACTTTTAGGACATTTCGGGTGATATATGATCAATATGATCATATTTTTTCTTAACTCGGAGCTAGACACTTCAACTTTTCGGTGCCTATACCTATGACATCCCAGAATTTCATTTGGAAACTCCAAACACAAGCTGAGTTTTCGACCCTTACTTTGTTCCACTTTATTTTGGCACATTAGATTATATTAGATTAACCTGTATTTCTATTTCAACGGAAACTATGATAATAGATTAACCAACCTGAGCCAAATGAAGTTGTTTCCTTAGCTGCTGAAACTGGAAGCGATGTGTCATCTCATTGGAACTTTGGTCGGTTGGTCCAACTATCCCAGTACTATTCTTCTAGCAAAATAAGAATTATTATGAATATGATCCTCAAAAGCGAACTTTTTTCTTGATCTAAATTCTGCCTAGCTGTTATGAAATGAGTGAATATAATAACGTTTTGCTAATAAATCTGATTGATTGGAAACCCCGGAGGGGCAACACTAACGGCTTTAAAAACTTTGTTACATAAGGTATCAATCTATAATTGCAAATTATATCAAAACAAACTGTCTTAAAACTTGAGCAGACATCATTACAAACAATACATCTGAACATATACATCATGTTATAAGCGTTTTTTTCAATTTTCGAAGAGGTTTTCGAAGTACTGTTTCAGAAAGGGGACAAAGTTAATTATGACTATATTACAGCATAGACGTTATACCTAACTTCATTCGATACAAAAGCGATTTCACAAAATTCGTTATCAAAAGGTGTTGATAAGTTGATGAAACTGTAAATGACACCACATCTGGCAATATTTGCTTTGTAGTTGGTTGAATGGTTAAAAAATTGCTTAAGCATATGGAATGAAACCGATACTATAACAATCTCAGCCGAATTTTGACTCATAGTCAAATAGTCACCCTCTCAGGACCCATCTAGAAAAACATAAAAGAAATATCATATGTTCGAAGTTCAGAAGGGGATGAAGATCTGCTGATAACTAAAATTATATAACCCAAGTAACTGGAAAGAACGATAGCTGTATTACTTGTTTGGTTGTTCCTAGGTTGACAGTAACACGTTGGAAAGTAGGTGAAGAAGGCGGAAAGAAGGTGCTCAGCAAACATTATGCACGGCTTCATATTTGAACAACATTAAATCTCAATCTTCAAGAGAGATAAGGGAAAGCTAAAAACTGCACGAAGAGGAGATTTGAGACAATCAATCCTCGGTTTTATCCACCTGCCCTTTCGGCCTATTTTTCAACGTGTTTCTTTTGACCTATGAAGAACATACAAAAAAGGCGTGTTAAATGCAATGGGTTGGATTAAAGCGAAAAAATGAACTACAATCGTATTATAGTACTATATTTTAAATTACTGGCTGATCACTGACGCATATTTTAATAATTCATGAACTAAATGAAATTAATCGGAAAAAGATTAGAAATTTGTCATAGTTATAAGGGATCGTTCACATATTACGTAATCGATTTCATTTCTGGGCATTTTTACCCCCTCCCATGCCATTACATGCTTTTTAAGCTAGTGGGGGCCAAGGCCCCCTAGATTTTTTCTACGGGGGCCTTTTGATAATTAAGGGGGGGGGGGCAGAATTTACGAGCAAATTTTCACTTTTTTACGCCCTAATTTTCACTATTTTACATTAATAAAATCATGTATTATTGATTGACTTAACTCTAAGAAAGGTGAATTTCAAGAAAATTTCTGTCAAACTGAACTTAATTTTAACTTCCTTTTGATCATGTTCAAATTTTTGAGAAAATTCTGGATGGTGCCAAGGCCCTCCTAAGATTCTTCTAGAGGGGAGCTTTTGAAAACTATATTTCTGGAAAGATATTTTCTGAAGATATTTTGATTTAGTAATAAACTGCCGTCTGCCAACCCATAATCAAACGGCAATCATTTGAAAACTCCCTCGCCTGATTAATAATAGTAATATGTGAACGACCCCTTATCTTATTTATTTGATTTATCAGAAATCAAACTACGAAAACACTATGACAAAGCAACTCCGAACCCTTAACGCAAAAGAAGATTACCATGGTGAAATGATTTTTGCTCATACTGTTACATACTTGTGAAGTGATGGCGAAAATCGCATTAAACTTACAATTGCATTTACATACATAATCTGACACCTTTGCAGTATGAAACTTAAAATAATCCACCCGAATTTTGCATTGACCTGGAAATTTTTTATAACAATTCATTTCCGGTTGGAGGTGGTAGTAATGGGTCTCGAGAGGCCCCAAAAAAAAGTTTACCACCCTAGCTAATGGGGGCGATGGTTTTTTGGGCCACACCCTTTTTGCGGCTGACGCGCAAGGCCCAAAATTTTGAATTTTCATTTTTTGACCAATCTTGTCATGATAGGTGTCTAAAATATGGTTTTTCGGCACGAGAAAAACGATGGAATTGGTTTCAAAGCAATATTAGCAACTCTTCACCTTGAAATGTTGAAAAATTGATCCTTTCAATCCATTTTCGCACCACAGATTCATGAAGCAAGCAATATGGCCATGGGTGGAAAACACAAAAACTATTTACTAACCAAATTATATTCTTATGTAGGTAGTAGTTATGGCTGATGACAGAATCTGTAGATTATGTGATGAATCCCTTGATAATGGAGAAGAAACTGTGAAGCTTAAAGGGATTAAAGGTGTCAAGAACTGCAATGTGTATTCAAAAAAAAGAAAAATTGGTCTTGTATTTTCTGTAAGTTAATAATGTCAAATAACAAAATATATGGTTTTGTAACTTTTAAGACTTATTCAATGTATATCAGTTAATTGTACCATTTCCGAGTCCCTTTAGGTATGATGATTGTACCATTGTATGAATGATAATGTAGTAGGCATGGCATATAACCAAGAATTTTATTTCAGAAGGGCCAGGAGTATCACAACAAGTGTAGGGCATTGCATATCAACCCTAAAAATAAATATGTGAAAGTTGACTTGAAATCAGAAACTGAGAGAAAACGTTCTCGGTCAGGCTTCAGTTTCAGAACAGATTGCTTGTTTTGTGAGAAGTGGATCTTGCAGTATAGGGTCAGAGATGTAAGTTAATCTGCCACAAATCCCTTACCAATGGCAAACTCGTTTCGATACATTAATAATAAAGTAATAATAAACTGAATGGGATGATTAATTTTAATTGATACTTGGTTAAATAAGTGATGCCATGAAAGTTTGCTCCAATATAACTTTTCAGGGAAAACGAGAACGTTTTCCAGTATCCCACCACAAGGCTGATATTGAAAACATCTCTTACGCATTATCAGAGGTCAACTTTGATGCCACAGTTAGGAACAGACTGGAAGGTAGTTTTCTCCAGTAAATCATTAACATTTTTATAATTTTGGTGCCGGTCTTATGGTCTTCATGAACTAGCTTATGGTCACAATCTATATTCTACCATATAATTTGCATATTAAAATTTGTTCCCGTTATTCAGGAAGGACAGATGCAATAGCTAATGCAGTTCGTGGACGAGTTTTAAGTGTTTCTGACCTTCGAGCAGAAGATGCAGTGTACTGCCGTTCTTGCTATCAAAGGTTTCTCAGGAACTACCAGCCAACAGGGTAAGGGTACAGCTCCATGTTGAATAGAATAGATGCAACATGAAACTTTTTAAGTCATAGGAAGTCATAAAAAGCATAAATTAATAAATTACATATTCTATTTATTATATGAATAAATTGTATTACATCCATGAAAATCACTCTCAATTTCAGGGTTAGTAAACTTTCTGAAAAGCAGGAAGCTTTTCAGCAAGTCATTTCCTACGTTGAAGAGCATTGGAGAGACGAAGTTCTAACTGTGCCTGAGCTAGTCACTTTGATGGGCAAATATTGCCATGAGCCTTACTCCAATAAACACATGAAGAATCTTCTTATGAAACATTTTGAAGGTCAATTAATGATATGCAATAAGCATGGACAAGCAGATGTTATAGTACCATATGAATCAGCCAAAGCAATCATCAGAGAATTCAAGGCTCAACAATCAAAAAATGATGACGATGAGAAAGTCAAAATGATCAAGTGTGCTGCAAAATTAATTGTGAATGACATTACCCAAACAGATTATGATAAGAATGTATTCCTCGATATGAATGACATAAATACCGAGGAGCAGTTAGACATTCTTCCAGATAGCTTGAAAACGTTTCTGACAAGTTTGGTACCAAGTCGATCCAAGGTTGATAGGTCACTTGCTACAGCCCTCCTAGGACAATCAATGATGCATCTGGTTTCTAATCATTATCATCCACCCCTTCATGTAGCGATTGGGTCTCTTGTGCATTTGAAATCTGGTTCTGAATTCTTGATTGATGTGTTAAGTAGATTTGGTGTATCAATATCTGCCGACTTAACACGGCAATTTGAACGTTGTTGCGCATCTCAGTCTTCCATTGCAAATAATAACCAGTATGGTGGAACTCCTGCAGAAAAAGATGCTCTATTCAGTGCTGACAATGTAGATGTGAATAAGGTGACACTCACAGGAGCTGGCACGTTTCATGGGATGGGAATGATGCTATCTCACAAGTTTGACAATTCATTGAACTGCCAAGTTATCAAAAAAAGGAAAATCACCAAGGATGACATATTAAAGCATTCCATAAAGATCAAGCAATTTAAGAAGGAGTGTAGTATCAAAGACTTGACACTCACCAAAATAGTGAAGTTCAGTAGTAGCACATACCATTTTTCTACAGATTACCTAAGAATAAGTTATAAACTATTCAACCCCTGCACTCCTCAATTATCTGGCTGTTTGCATTTGATTTTAAAGCATAATAGTGTTCCTGAGCAGCATAAGTTTGATTTTTTGCCACTCGTTGATTTGAAGTCTACAGAACCAAGCTGCATGTTTACTACATTGGATTACATCTGTGAAACTCATAAAAAACTCAAATTGCCAGGACTCCCTGTCATTACATTCGACCAACCACTTTGGCGTCTTGCAATGATTGTGAGGAATCAGAGCTCTTTAAAGATTGTTGTTTTGTTGGGTAATTTTCACTTACAAATGAGTTACCAAGCTGGATTAGGTTATTTGATGAAAAATAGTGGTCTTGCGGAGGCCCTTACAACTGTCTATAGTGAGGTGACAGTGAAAAACATCCTTTCAGGGAAAAGTTATGAGAGAGCTATGAGAGCTCATTCATTAGCTTCCACAGCATTAAAGAAGATACTGTTAGAACAAATAGATCCTGAAAGTGACGACATGAATGTTGTCAATGAAGCAAGTTCCTATTTTGAATCTATATATTCAAACAATACGGGACAAGAAATAGATCTTCAGTCAGTTAAAGATAAACCAGCTGTGAAGAACCTGATAGCTGTTGTTCAGAAGTTGAAGGACAAAGCAAGTTGTTCTAAAACAAATCAGCTTTATCTTGAATACCTTGAAATGTTTGATATTCTAATGAGAAATTTGTTTTCTGAGAGACTGGGGAACTGGGAGGAATATCTTGGATCCCTGGAACAAATGCTTCCAGGTCTAGCAGCAACTGGACGCAGATGTTACACTAAATCAGTTTACTGGTTCCTCCAAGAAATGGAAAGCCTCGATGAGCATACCTTGTCAATTTTCAAAAAGGGTGGTTTCGTGGTAAGGAGAACGGCTAGACCTGATGGTGGTATATCACCTGATCTTGCAATTGAACAAGTTTTAATGTCATCACTCAAAGGTAATACTGGCCTGACTCGAGGGAGAGGATTCACTGAATTAAATTATCTTATTTGGATTATGTCTCGTCCAGTTATTTGTGCTCTTGACAAAAAGATAAAGGAAATGACTCAATTGGAACTGAAAACGTCTGAACAGAGCTCTGTCAAGCCGATTAAGCAAGAGCGTCCTAGTCGTATCAAGAGTGATGAGGAGCATATAAGTCTCATAGAAACGTTCTTCACTGAACGCCTGCTATTTGATCCTGCAATGCCTAACAAAGAGTCCGTTATGAATCTAGCTTCAGGTCTCATTGCCCCACCTGAAGTCAATGTCAATGAGGCTCACAAAGTTGGTGTTAAGCTTATCGAATCAATGGTTGGAAAGAATCCTTTAGATTTTAAGATAACGAAGTCTGTCTTAGCCACTCAGATACCATCAAGAAGCAGCAAAAAGGTGGTAGGATTAAACTCAGGTGAAGCTACCCTCGCACAGATTGATCCCCAGCTCCTATTCCAGCGAGCACTGAATTTTGCCAACGATGAAAGCTGTGAAACCCCTTTAGAAGAAGTCTTGAAATACGAGTTATTTCCAGTTTCTCTACCTTTATTTGATGAGAGTGGGTTTATGAGAACACCTGCTAAAGCTGACCTCGCGACCTATTTGATTGGAAATGAGAACAAAGACTACAATGGCTTGCTTAAAGAAACTGAGAACAGTGTCTTTGATGGTGGGGCACTTTTGCACAGGGTAGGATGGGACAAGCAAGCCAGATTCTCTGATATTTGTCAGAGTTAAATAGCCGACATATAGCAAACCTTATTGGGCCTTCAAAACAAGCATTAATTGTCTTTGATGGTTATATGACAGCATCAACTAAAGATCATTGTCACAAGAAACGATCTCCTATTGCTGCTCTGACGATAACTTTCTCTGAAGACACCAAGTTATCTTGCCAAAAGAAAGCATTTCTGTCCAATAAGGTTAATAAGCAAAACTTCGTGAATATGCTGGGGAAATATCTAGAACGCTTAGGACATAAGATTGTTATGTGTGACCAAGATGCAGATGTGAAAATCGTCCAAGAGTCAATCGAAGTAGTGACACTGGGTGACACTATCTTAGTTGGAGATGACACAGACGTTCTTGTTTTGGCAATTCATTATTTCCGCTTCAAAATGGAAAGTACATCTCATAATCTGTGGATGTTCAGACCTTCATCATCAACTTTGATCAATATCCGAGATGTTATTCTTCAACTTCCTGAAAGGATTCTCACGGAGATCCTTTTCATACACGCAGCTTCTGGTTGTGACACAGTTTCTTCCCTTGCTGGTATTGGGAAAACACGGTTGGCCAAAATGCTAGAAAAACGAGATGATGTTGTTGAATGTTCCATATTTTATGAGGCAGAGCCTGACCTAGATGTTCTTCTCACCGTGGGTTTCAACATCATGGCCCAGTTGTATGATGCCAAGAATGAGCATGAGTCGTTAGAAGAACTCAGGGTGTGGTAAGTTTGGACCTACAGAATAATTCAATCAAAAGTTTAGATAGCTATACTAGAAAGTATGAACAAAAAACAAGTTAAATATCAAATCATATTATATCAAATGCAGATCATGATTAGCATAAGAGAGCATTATGATTATGCAATTTCGAACTTTTGAACTTTCATCATGATTAATCTTTAAACCTTTTGCAGGGTATACAGACGAAAGATGAAAGGCAAGCGTGCAGTTACCCTAAAGGACCTTCCTCCGACTACATCAGTAGCCCAACAACATTTTCTGCGAATTTATTTACAGGTGAGCATATCTGCTGCCACATTATAATTGATGTCATATTAACCTAGTTTCAATCTATTGATTTGTTATATGGTTTGTTTCCAATGAGGAAACAAACTCATAGAGATATAGACTCATAGAGATATAGACATATAGATCAATCTTCACTGCAAACTACAAAATAAGTTATAAATTATGTAATGTATATTGTATAATGCAGGTACAAGAGTGGATGGGGAACACAAATCTCAACCCTCTTCATTTTGGCTGGGAGAGCTGCAGAGAAACTGGAGAAATTACACCAACGCAGGGTATCACTGATGTCTGTCCTAAATCTATACAAAATATTCTGTCATGCAAATGTAAGAAAGGTTGCACTTCAAACAAATGTAGTTGCAGAAAACATGGTTTGATGTGCTCATCTGTGTGTGATTGTGATGAATGTGAAAATGTTAAGTCAGATCACGAAGAAGTTGAAGGGGGATATGAGGACCACGACTCTCAAGAAGCTGAAGACGATGATGTTGATGATGAGTGAAAGCAATCAACTTAACCACTCTACGTCACATAAATACAGGAAGAAGACATGTAGAAGATTGTCATATTCATTTCATGCCTATTTTTATCAAAATTGTTTTTTCATTGCTTAATAGGGTCTATCATGTGTTTTCCACCCAAAAATATAGGATTTATTATCATAAATTGGTGTTTTTCACTCGTTTTAGACTTAAAATGACATCCAATCGAAACGAAACCAATTCCATCGTTTTTCTCGTGCCAAAAAACCATATTTTAGACACCTATCATGACAAGATTAGTCAAAAAATGAAAATTCAAAATTTTGGGCCTTGCGCGTCAGCCGCAAAAAGGGTGTGGCCCAAAAAACCATCGCCCCCATTAGCTAGGGTGGTAAACTTTTTTTTGGGGCCTCTCGAGACCCATTACTACCACCTCCAACCGGAAATGAATTGTTATAAAAAATTTCCAGGTAAGTCCCATTTTATGCAAATATCGGGTGGATTAAAACCCGTATCCGGATATCTGCAACATGTTTGAGGTACGTACGTGCGCGCCACATATTTCATCGGAGACTGACCGGTAATTCTCATGACAATTTTGAGCTAGAACATCTACTGAAATTAGCCAATATTTTATTTTTTATGGAATGCGCGAAAAACTATTTATTGATGATGTTGCGCGCACGCGAAAACACGTTGGCGTACCTGGTACACGAAAAAATTTTAAAAACACGTTGGCGTACATGAAACACCATACACAGCGTACAAATAAACACCAAATGATTAATGCGGGCTTATCAGCACACAGGGGTTGCTAATTCACTGTCATTTGCCTCGCGATTAATACCAGTACCACAGGACGCGCGCAACCAACTCGCATGATTTCGGGCAGCAATAACCCTCAACAATCCGCCTATTCATCACACGCGACCAGAATAGGTACAGCAAGCTATCTCATTCTCTTGGCTGTTAGCACTGAACATACCGTATAGATTCTTCCGCAGACAGAGGGGAGATTTTTAGATATCAGGCAGGCTCGGTTGAGTGCAATGAGTATTGTTATAGTAGAGAGTCAGGGCTCCAGCAGATTAATCATCTCGATTTAACTGATATTTACAGCTTTATTAACACAGTATTTCTCTTCATTCTCTCATCCCACCCCACCCAGATACGTAGTTAGATAAGCAGCAAGAACCGGAACAGGCTGTCAGCCTCCTTCTTACACACGTGACTTGATTGTCGTCGCTAAGTAAGGAGGCGGATAGTTGTATTCTATTCCTTGCTTTTATAATTTCCAATCACCGCTCACCACTTCACGCAATTCATCGCTTTTAAATTAGTATATTTAGTATTTACTTACTGTATATTTATTTAGTTTTACGTATATTAATATTCACTTTACAAAGGTAAATCTTAAGTACTCAGAGAACACCAGAGTTTTAAGCCTTTAAAAGTAAGTAGTATCTAAGTAGTATGGCGAAATGGTAGTTGAGGAACATGACTGATTTCAGCGTAAAATAGCCCCCATTAGCCCCCATGGGGGCTACGTGAGGGGCTAGTGAGGGGCTACGTGAGGGGCTAGTGAGGGGCTAATCTTGGTGTCTAGCCCCCATGGGCGCTAATATACAGTGGGGGCTATTTGCATTATGTAGCCCTTCACGGTGAGGGGCTAAAAAGTTCACTTAGCCCCTCACTAGCCCCTCACTAGCCCCTCACTAGCCCTTCACTAGCCCCTCACTAGCCCCTCACTAGCCCCTCACGTAGCTTCCCCATGGGCGCTAAATCTGCAATTTAGCCCCTCATAGCCCCTCACAAGACGTTTTAACGAATTTAGCCCCATTAGCCCCCACGAATTATGTATCTACGCATTTCCGTGAGGGGCTATAGCACCCATATGAGGGGCTAAAGCCTTCATATGAGGGGCTAATGGGGCTAAATTTGACTGAATGAGTTAGCCCCCACGAGAGTACATTTTGTCGTCAAAATGTCAAAATTATGACATTTATTAAACAATTTGAATGCTTTTCTTCACTAGCCCCTCACTTAGTCCTTCGAAACAATTTCCTTAATATCGTTTCCATTCTTAATCACTAGCCCCTCACTAGCCCCTCACTAGCCCCTTACTAGCCCCTCACTAGCCCCTTACTAGCCCCTCACTAGCCCCTTACTAGCCCCTCACTAGCCCTTTACTAGCCCCTCACTAGCCCCTTACTAGCCCCTCACTAGCCCCTCACTAGCCCCTCACTAGCCCCTCACTAGCCCCTTACTAGCCCCTCACTAGCCCCTTACTAGCCCCTTACTAGCCCCTTGCTAGCCCCTTACTAGCCCCTCACTAGCCCCTTACTAGCCCCTCACTAGCCCCTCACTAGCCCCTCACTAGCCCCTTACTAGCCCCTCACTAGCCCCTCACTAGCCCCCTTACTAGCCCCTCACTAGCCCCTTACTTGCCCCTCACTAGCCCCTCACTAGCCCCTTACTAGCCCCTCACTAGCCCCTTACTAGCCCCTCACTAGCCCCTTACTAGCCCCTCACTAGCCCCTCACTAGCCCCTTACTAGCCCCTTACTAGCCCCTCACTAGCCCCTTACTAGCCCCTCACTAGCCCTTCACTAGCCCCTTACTAGCCCCTCACTAGCCCCTTACTAGCCCCTTACTAGCCCCTCACTAGCCCCTTACTAGCCCCTTACTAGCCCCTCACTAGCCCCTTACTAGCCCCTCACTAGCCCCTTACTAGCCCCTCACTAGCCCCTCACTAGCCCCTTACTAGCCCCTCACTAGCCCCTCACTAGCCCCTTACTTGCCCCTCACTAGCCCCTCACTAGCCCCTTACTAGCCCCTCACTAGCCCCTTACTAGCCCCTCACTAGCCCCTCACTAGCCCCTTACTAGCCCCTCACTAGCCCCTTACTAGCCCCCTTACTAGCCCCTTACTAGCCCCTCACTAGCCCCTTACTAGCCCCTCACTAGCCCCTCACTAGCCCCTCACTAGCCCCTTACTTGCCCCTCACTAGCCCCTCACTAGCCCCTTACTAGCCCCTCACTAGCCCTTTACTAGCCCCTCACTAGCCCCTCACTAGCCCCATATTAGCCCCTCATTAGCCATTCATATTGGATGCATGACCATGGTGTAGTTGCTACGTCACGTGCTAATTATGACATCAGATGACATAACCCGTGGCACATCACGTGATATACCTCGAGACATATCACGTGACCTCTCTAGTTCTATCCAGTGCTGATTATATCCAGTGCCGATTTCAATTTTAAATCAGTGCCTTGTTGATCGTAACTAAATCATTTATAAGTATAATTGCTGACGCAAGCTGTTGAGATTCAGCTTGCTAAACACGTATATCCCTGTTTGCGTTGCGCGGCGCCTGTACACACACCTATGCGGGCTTAGGAAAGATTCAGCACGCAGCACGGTGGCTTGAAATTCTCACCAATAATAGTTATAAAAGACTAAGACAATTGTCGGCTGTTGACACACCCTCGTGAGAACTGAGAATCAGCGCCACGTTGCAGTGTTGCACGTGCGCGGCGCTGATGCTCATCTCGGCTGGGCTAGTGTCCCATATAACTCTTGTCAGACGTTGTCTGACCATTATTTCGGCGGACGCGCGCGCTTCGCGCGCGCCCACCGAAGGCGAAGGGGTCAGACAACGTCTGACAATATAACTCTAGGCTCTTAGCTTCATTATATCTATGATAATGACCTCACTCAGAAAAATACATTTAAGTGCACCTAGCGCTTTAAGGGTTAGGGTTAGGGTCAGGGTTAGGGTCAGGATTTGTTAGGGTTAGGGTAAGGATTAAGGTCAGGGTTTTGGTTAGGGCCATATAACATATTTTGATATTTAGGTTTAGGATACAGAAAAATTGACGTCTAGATCTGTGACGTCACTCAGAGCCGTTTATAGGCTAGTGTCCCATATAACTATGGGCTCTTCATTATCTATGATAATGACGTCAGTCAGAAAATTATAGTTAAGCGCATCTAGCGCTTTAAAGGTTAGGGTTAGGATCAGGATTAGGGTCAGGATTTGTTAGGTTTAGGGCCAGGCTTAAGGTTAGGGTCATATTTTTCCTAAGCCCGCATAGGTGTGTGTACGCGCGCGGCGCTTCCCTACGGGACACACACCTATGGATTCAGAGGCAAATGTGAGCGTACGTGCTGTGCGCGCCAATATTTGACGCGCGCAGCACGAACAGGGCACGTTCGAAGGCATGTAGAAATTACGCAGCAACACTACAGGCGGCATGGCTACGATAAATTATCCTTTGGTTATTGGTGATCATACTTGTCAATTTAATGATATTTGATCATAGTTCCATCATCCAGCACTGATCACAACAACATTTACTTTCAATTAAATATTAACGGTGATACAGATTCAAAGCCAAATATATAGAATCAAATTCATTAATCATTTCAATTATATGCAATATCATGAACAGAGCTCACCATAACACAAGTTTCACTTACACTCAACATATTTTCAGCGAAAAATAATTATCTAGCAGTAGCACACGCCAAAAATAAATTCAGCAAGATAAACCACAACAAATACGATTGGAATTGAATTTTGGTATGATCGTATCATAAACTTAAACTGGGGGGATTGTAGCCCAAAAAAAACCAAAAAAAACCAAGCCCAAGAATCCAAATTTGGGGTAGGGCTTGGTTTTTTTTGGTTTTTTTTGGATTTTTTTGGTTTTTTTTGGGTTGGATTTTTTAAACTTTTTCGACATTTCACACCAATGTGTTATTTGTGTTAGTTACATGTTCTTATTGATACTCAATGGTTTCCAATCATTACAGATGGCTTAAAGCACTATTTTAAAGACTTAATTAGCTTTTGAGGAGCATTTTAAGAGCCCTCAGTGCTTCTTAATAAGGTACAACGGAAAATCATGAGATAGCACGGGACCTTGGTCCAGCACTGATTAGAGAGGAACAGTAAAGGATCAAAAGGTGTCGTATCAGGCCATACTGGTCTAAACAAGAGCGCTCTGGCCACTCATTACTACGTAGGGGTTAGTCAAGACCCGAGGGTCCTTCAAAAGGTCGTCCTTGGTTCACCAGGGGCCGGATGACGAAGGGCCAAGGATTCACCAAGCATTACAGCGCATCTCAGGGCGAGATAAGAGTCAGGGTGAAGGGTTCATGAGGAGGTCAGACTAGTGTCACCGGAGGGTCAGAGAAGTGTTGCAGGGAGTCAACTGGGAGTCACAAGGGGACAAGAAAGGACCAAAAAGGTACCAGGTGAAGGTCGCCAGATGGAGGTCGGCCAGTTGAGAGCAATTTAGCATTCTTGCTTCAATTATTAATGACAAAGGTCAGCCACAATGATCGCCAGAAGACCAGTTTGTAGGGACTTAGTCACCAAGCAATGATAAAAGCTTCATCAGTCAGCAAGGCTTGATTATTGATTCTCAGCATATCTTTCACGGATCACAAGGTCATCTGTGTGGCTAAGGGACAGGCAAGTGCCACCAGCTTCTTGCGAGAGTCGACTTGTTGATGAAACGTGTCCTACTGTCCTGTGAAGTCATGATAGAGTAATAAACACTTGGAGAAGTGTTAATTACTCTATCATGTGGGAGAAAAGGATGCCGCCAAGGGTTTGTTCAGACTCTGGTTCATGTAATCTAGGGTATTCGGCCAGAAGATCACGTCAGAATCACCAGCTAAAAGTCAGAAAAGAAGTACCCGCTGGGTCATAAGATAAGTGTTGTCACCAGAGGTTTAGGCAAGATCAGGAGACGCCAGTAGGTCAGGTAGGATTTGGAGACGCCAGTCTCCAATGGGTCAAGTAGGATCAGTCCAGATATCAGTAGGTCAGGTAGGATCAGTCCAGATGCCAGTAGGTCAGGTAGGATAAGGAGACGCCAGTAGATCAGCTAGGATCAGGAGATGCCAGTTATAGATCAGGTAGTTCAGGAGACGCAAGTACACAGTAAGTCAGGTAAGATCAGGAGACACCAGCTATAGGTCAGGTAGGATCAGGAGATGCCACTATGCCAGCACGTCAGGCAGGATCAGTCCAGATGCCAGTAGGAGACGCCAGTTATAGGTCAGGTAGGATCAGGAGACGCCAGAAGATCAGGTAGGATCAGGAGATGCCAGTAGGTAGGGTAGGATCAGGAGAAGCTAGTAGTAGTAGGTCAGGTAGGATCAGACCACGTTAGTAGGTCAGGTAAGATCAAGAGACGCCAATGTCTAAAACAGTTACCTATTTGAGCTTTTAATTTAAGTGTCACTAGTGGGTCAGGCAAGAAATACCAGCTGGGTCAACAGTGGTTTAGGCTTTTAGGCAAAATCAGGAGACGCCAGTAGGTCAGGTAGGATCAGGAGACGCCAGTAGGTCAGGTAGGATCAGGAGACGCCAGTCTCCAATGTGTCAGGTAGGATCAGTTCAGATACCAGTAGGTCAGGTAGAATCAGTCCAGATGCCAATAGGTCAGGTAAGATCAGGAGACGCCAGTAGGTCAGGTAGAATTAGGAGGCTCAGGTAGGATCAGGAGACGCCAGTCTCCAATGGGTCAGGTAGGATCAGTCCAGACGCCAGTAGGTAAGGTAGGATCAAAAGATGCCATTAGGTCAGGAAGGATCACGATGCTCAGGTAGGATCTGGAGACGCAAGCTGTAAGTCAACTTACAACTAGGATCGGGAGATGCCAGTAAGTCAGGTAGGATCAGGAGACGCAAATAGGTCAGGTTGGATCAGGAGAAGCCAGTAGGTCAGGTAGGATCAGGAGAAGCTAGTAGGTCAGGTAGGATCAGAAGACGTTAGTAGGTCAGGTAGAATCAAGAGACGCCAATGGCTAAAACAGTTACCTATTTGAGCTTTTAATTTAAGTGTCACTAGTGGGTCAGGCAAGAAGTACCAGCTGGGTCATTAGGTAAGTGTCTGATGTCACCTATGGTCAGGCAATGGTCGAAAGTAGGTAAGGTAAGATTCGCAAGTAGGTCAGAGAAGATTTGTCAGTAGGTCAGATGAGAATCGTCACTAGGCCAGGTAAGAACCGCCAGTAGGTCAGATAAGATTCCTTAGTAGGTCAGGTAAGGTTGTCAGTAGGCCAGGTGAGAGACGCTAGGAGGTCAAGTAGGAGCCGCCAGGAGATCAGGTAAGAGTTACCTGTGGTCCGATGGGCAGCTGGGTCATTTGGAGCCACCAGTCAGTGAGGCATTCAGGTAAAAGGCCAAACTTGGTCACAATTTGGTCACAATTTGGGTCACAATTTGGTCAGGCAAGAATCGTCACCTGGAACGGGTAAAAGTCACCAGTAAGCCAATAGGTCAGGCAAAAGTCATTATTCAGTCAGCCTAGAGAAAGAGGCCCTAGTTGGTCAGGTCAGAGTCACCAGTGAATTAGGCAAGAGTTGCAAAGCTGGGCAGCACTCAGCGTGTCAGTCAGGAGCCACAGCCGCTCAGGTTTGAGGTCCCATTGGATCAGGTCATAGTCACCAGTGAGTTAGGCATTAGGCAAGAGTTACAAGCTGGGTCTGGCATGGGTCACCAGTCACTGAGGCAAGAGTCATCAGTAGGTCAGCAAGAGACACCAGCTAGTCAGGCAATATTGTGCATTTTACTGTTAGGTAATACCTAAGCCCTTCAAGCTCTGAAAGTGTGAAAATAACCGTTTCTATTCATCAAAAAAACTTTAAGAGCCACTGACTGTGAAAATTATGTTCAAAAACAACAGATTTTTAAGTAAAAATTGATTGGAAAAAGCCCCAGAAATTACCAAAATGTAACCCAAAAAAAACCTAAAAAAACCAAAAAAAACCAAAAAAAACCTAGCCCAAGAATCGAAAAATAGGGTAGGGCTTGGTTTTTTTTGGGCTACAATCCCCCCTAAACTCTTGAAAAGTTAATAAAACTTACTGATTCGATACACACATCATTCTTAAACGGAATCATGAAAAGGAGGTACCGGACATCAGACTATAGTTCGAAAATCAGACTATAGTTCGGACATCAGACTATAGTTCGGGGGACACCAGACACCGAGCAGCATTTGGCAGTGACAAATGACACCTCGAAGAGAGTGCTGCCAGGGACATTGCAGCAGCTTGCGGGACACCCAACAGCAGTGACACCAAACTGAGTGCTGCCAGGAAAACTGAAACTCTGAAATACAAAAATTGGAAGTTATATTGCAAGTATGATCTGGAGGCTATGTAACTATGTAGGAAAAGATGACACAAGTTAGAAAACTGTGACATCACAAATACTCATCGAAAGTTTTTGCAATTTCATGGCTTTAGAATATATCAAAGGCACCAATAGGAATTGCTCACGATATTTTGATTGCCTTCACAATTGTTAAGTTGTAGTAAAGCGAATTCAAAGCTGCTCTGACCATAAAGTCTATCCACCTAGGTCGGCTTGATGTCATACCGGTAGTTCCGTAAATTGTTGGTACTCGACTCAGCCCCTTATTCTTCTATGTTAAGAAAGCCTAAGTCAGGGAGTATAGCAGAAGAGTAAAGATTCGCCTGCGTTTTTCCACATCGTATTAGAAACCACACATCAGGACGTGCGATGGGCCCACATAGTGTGCCACACAGAAATCAATAACATCATGGACAGAGACGGGACCTCTGCATCATGAACGTATTACTACACGAGTTGCGAGTAGTTGAAGAGGAGAAGTAGTATTGAAAATTAGAACGCACGCAAAAAATAATTCCTTGGGTTTGAAAATTGCGCGCAACTAAATAACAAAATGTTTACTTATGACATCTACATGCCTTTAAAATATCATGGTAAATTGCATCGAAGGTTGTTAGCTATCCTTTCTGGCAATGGTGGGCTGTATGGTGTCACTTAGCCGTCCAATTTTTTGCATGAAATGCTGGTTATTTTAAAAACTTATTGTACATAGAAGTTTTAAAAAACCTGCATTTCATACAAAATTTTTTGACATATTATATATATTGGGGAGGGCTCTCCCAATTGAAGCTCGTGCCACTGCAGCGTAGAGGGGAGAGATATGCCATTCTGACGATGTGGAAGATTATCCACAATTGCAATGTAGTCCCGAATTCCTGTGACACTTCATCCTTGCGGTACAAGGACCTAAGTTATGGAATAGGGTACCTAGCCATGTGAAAGCTGCAGAAACTTTCGACACGTTTCTCTGATACCGGACGAGCCTTCGTTCGCTGGGTACAGCTGCAGCTGGTCCAACTCTGATAGACCACTCACCAACGCGGTGGTCGGAACTCTGATGGCACTTCCAACTCAACGGATAAAATTTACCAAGTTAGTTAGTTAAGTGTACATTGCCAGATAGGATAGCTAAGAATCTTCGATGCAATGTACCAAGACTCAAAGATATTTAAAATGTACCTACATTGAGGTCATAATTAAAGATTTTGCTGTAAAACCTGCGTACGATTAGCATGATAACAATCTTATCTGCCAATGATGCACTCACATTTGTGCCAGGCACTCTTTGTGAACCCATCGCACATCTTGATATGTGGTTATTGAAACAATGTCGAACAAAATGCCTGAGAAACGCAACGTAAAAATACTTCGTGTGGCATATTGGCATGAAATAAGGTCTTCGCTTCTTTACTCTATCGCTATACTACGACTCAAAAGTTGTGAAATGTGAAGGCAATAAAAATATCGTGAGCAATTCATATATAAACTGCTTAGTGCTTAATGATTTTTCATATGATAAGTCACTCCCTGCAGATTTCTCATGAAATTTAGAGGTACATAGGAGCATAGGTAATGGGTATTCATCATTATCAAGTCAATGCTTCCCAATGAATAGTCTTACACAATAAAGTGTGATCCAAATCTTATAGAGATACACTAAAGTTGATTATACCTCAAGCACAAAATTGAAATGCGATTACTTTTCAATCTGCAATCAGAATAAAAGAATTAATCACCTGTTGAAAATGGAGCCGTGATCCGAGCTAAAACAGCATGCAACAGGAGTGATTGCAGCAGGTGGGCGAGCAGTCTGGAGGTCATATTATGCCGAAAGCTTACGGCTTTTCGTGGTTTTATGCTGGTCGATGGAAAACCCGTAAGTATTCTCTCTACGAGAACTGCCTAAAACCTGAAAAGGGAAGATGATCGTTAATATTCAATCGAGTATGGCCCTAATCGAGGATCTTCCCCAATTTGCGCCCCAGTAATTGGTTGAGCAAACAGGATGAGAGAGAGGAATGGCACCACACCATCTATAAATGCCACTCCTCCGGCCGCTTGACCATATACTATAGACGCGCGCGGCGCAACTAAATTTTATACGAAATGCGCTCACAAAAAGCACTTTTTTCAGAATTATTGCTCGGCGATCCACAAAAAGACTGTTTTTGAAGGCATCCATATGATCTTTCCCCAAAAGTGGAACAAATTGTAACAATTGTAAGCATATACGCGTATACGTGTAACAACTGTAAGCATATACCAGGGACCAGAGTTCAGTCAGGATTGAAGTTCTGATGACGCAAATATGTTGTAGTGGGATTGAATCAATAGTTTTGATAAGTTTTAGGGTTGATTAGCCGCCATGGTGACGCTACATAGCCGCCAAGACCACCTATTATCATACTCGAAAATACCGCTTTTTCAAGCAATTTTAAGGGTTTAGAGGGTCATAGGTACCCAAATTGTTGCTACAGATGTTCTAGAGAGTGTATCTGATGATATTTCATCCGTACGTCACGTTGGAAACGTTTGGAGAAGTGGAACATAGTTTCTGGAAAAAAGTGGAACAAACGTGTAACAATTGTAAGCCTATAATACGTGTATGCGTGTAACAATTTTCTGGCATGTTTGCAACCAGAGTTTGGTTTGACTTTCTAATCATATAAATGTGTTGTAGATACATTGAATCAATAGTTCTGATAAATTTCTAGGGTCAGCCAGCCGTCATGGCACCGCCAGATAGCCGTCAAGGCCACCTATTTTCGTACGCATATATGCCAATTTTTCGAGCTGTTTTGACCAGTCCAAATGAACCAAGGGTACTAAAATTATTGCTACATAAGTTCTAGAGAGTGTATCTGATGATATTTCATCCGTATGTCACGTTGGAAACATTTGGAGAAGTGGAACATAGTTTCTGGAAAAAGTGGAACAAATGTGTAACAATTGTAAGCATATACGCGTATGCGTGTAACAATTGTAAGCATATGTTTGCGGCCAGAGTTCGGTTTGGTTTGACTTTCCGATCACGTAAATGTGTTGAGGGTACATTGAATCGATATTTCTGATTGGTTTTTAGGGTGAGCCAGCCGTCATGGCGCCGTTAGATAGCCGCCAAAGCCACCTATTTTCGTACGCATATATGCCGATTTTTTGAGCTGTTTTGACCAGTCCAAATGGGTCATAGGTGCTCAAATTGTTGCTACATATGCTCTAGAGATTGTATCTAATGATATTTCATCCGTACGTCACGTTGGAAACGTTTGGAGAAGTGGAACATAGTTTCTGGAAAAAGTGGAACAAATGTGTAACAATTGTAAGTATATACGCGTATGCGTGTAACAATTGTAAGCATATGTTTGCAACCAGAGTTTGGTTTGACTTTCTTATCATGTAAATGTATTGTAGATAGTTCTGTTAGGTTTTTGGGGTTGATAAGCCGTCATGGCGCCGCCTGATAGCCGCCAAAGTCCCCTTTTTTCCGTCAGAAACTATGTTCCACTTCCTCAAACGTTTCCAACGTGACGTACGGATCAAATATCATCAGATACACTCTCTAGAACATCTGTAGCAACAATTTGAGTACCTATGACCCATTTGGACTGGTCAAAACAGCTCGAAAAATCAGCATATATGCGTACGAAAATAGGTGGCTTTGGCGGCTATCTGGTGGCGCCATGACGGCTGGCTGACCCTAAAAATTTATCAGAACTATCGATTCAATGTATCTACAACACATTTAAATGATGAAAAAGTCAAACCAAACCAAACTCTGGCCACAAACATATGCTTATTAATTGTTACACGCATACGCGTATATGCTTACAATTGTTACACATTTGTTCCACTTTTTCCAGAAACTATGTTCCACTTCTCCAAACGTTTCCAACGTGACATACGGATGAAATATCATAAGATACACTCTCTAGAACATATGTAGCAACAATTTGAGTACCCTTGGTTCATTTGGACTGGTCAAAACAGCTCGAAAAATTGGCATATATGCGTACGAAAATAGGTGGCTTTGGCGGCTATCTGACGGCGCCATGACGGCTGGCTCACCCTAAAAACCAATCAGAAATATCGATTCAATGTATCTACAACACATTTACGTGATCGGAAAGTCAAACCAAACCGAACTCTGGCCGCAAACATATGCTTACAATTGTTACACGCATACGCGTAATATTATCCTTACAATTGTTACACATTTGTTCCACTTTTTCCAGAAACTATGTTCCACTTCCTCAAATGTTTCCAACGTGATGTACGGATGAAATATCATCAGATACACTCTCTAGAACATCTGTAGCAACAATTTGAGTACCTATAACCCACTTGGCCTGGTCAAAACAGCTCGAAAAATCGGCATATATGCGTACGAAAATAGGTGGCTTTGGCGGCTATCTAACGGCGCCATGACGGCTGGCTCACCCTAAAAACCAATCAGAAATATCGATTCAATGTATCCTCAACACATTTACGTGATCGGAAAGTCAAACCAAACCGAACTCTGGCCGCAAACATATGCTTACAATTGTTACACGCATACGCGTATATGCTTACAATTGTTACACATTTGTTCCACTTTTTCCAGAAACTATGTTCCACTTCTCCAAACGTTTCCAACGTCACGTACGGATGAAATATCATCAGATACACTCTTTAGAACATCTGTAGCAACAATTTGAGCACCTATGACCCATTTGGACTGGTCAAAACAGCTCAAAAAATCGGCATATATGCGTACGAAAATAGGTGGCTTTGGCGGCTATCTGGCGGCGCCATGACGGCTGGCTGACCCTAAAAATTTATCAGAACTATCAATTCAATGTATCTACAACACATTTACATGATAAGAAAGTCAAACCAAACCAAACTCTGGCCGCAAACATATGCTTACAATTGTTACACGCATACGTGTATATGCTTACAATTGTTACACATTTGTTCCACTTTTTCCAGAAACTATGTTCCACTTCCTCAAACGTTTCCAACGTGACGTACGGATGAAATATCACCAGACACACTCTCTAAAACATCGTAGCAACAATTTGAGTACCTATGACCCATTTGGACTGGTCAAAACAGCTCGAAAAATCGGCATATATGCGTACGAAAATAGGTGGCTTTGGCGGCTATTTGGCGGCGCCATGACGGCTGGCTGACCCTAAAAATTTATCAGAACTATCAATTCAATGTATCTACAACACATTTACATGATTAGAAAGTCAAACCAAACCAAACTCTGGCCGCAAACATATGCTTACAATTGTTACACGCATACGTGTATATGCTTACAATTGTTACACATTTGTTCCACCTTTTCCAGAAACTATGTTCCACTTCCTCAAACGTTTCCAACGTGACGTAGGGATGAAATATCATCAGACACACTCTCTAGAACATGTGTAGCAACAATTTGAGTACCTATGACCCATTTGGACTGGTCAAAACAACTCGAAAAATCGGCATATATGCGTACGAAAATAGGTGGCTTTGGCGGCTATTTGGCGGCGCCATGACGGCTGGCTGACCCTAAAAATTTATCAGAACTATCAATTCAATGTATCTACAACACATTTAAATGATAAAAAAGTCAAACCAAACCAAACTCTGGCCACAAACATATGCTTACAATCGTTACACGCATACGCGTATATGCTTACAATTGTTACACATTTGTTCCACTTTTTCCAGAAACTATGTTCCACTTCTCCAAACGTTTCCAACGTGACATACGGATGAAATATCATAAGATACACTCTCTAGAACATATGTAGCAACAATTTGAGTACCCTTGGTTCATTTGGACTGGTCAAAACAGCTCGAAAAATTGGCATATATGCGTACGAAAATAGGTGGCTTTGGCGGCTATCTGACGGCGCCATGACGGCTGGCTCACCCTAAAAACCAATCAGAAATATCGATTCAATGTATCTACAACACATTTACGTGATCGGAAAGTCAAACCAAACCGAACTCTGGCCGCAAACATATGCTTACAATTGTTACACGCATACGCGTAATATTATTAGTCTAGGCTAATATTGCCAATGACCCGAGACTACCACCTAGCAAGCTGAAAATTGGGAGTTATGTCCCTTATGGTGTCCTTGTTCACCACAAAAAAGTCTACCAACCGATCTTTGTCGGAAGTGGTCTAAACGGACCACGCCCTTTTTTGACCGTGGGAATTTTTGGGAAAAATTGAAATTCCACGATTTTGAGCTCTACAAACAAGATTATATTCTAAACCTACTTATTTTGGCACGAGAAAAACGATGCAAGTGTCAGTTTTTGGATATGGCCATCATGGAAGCCGATAATGGGCCACGCCCTTTTCGACCGTGGGAATTTTGGCAAAAAATTGAATTGTAAGACTATGATATTTACAAGCAAGATTATACACTAAACCCACTTATTTTGGCACAAGAAAAACGATGCAAGTGTCAGTTTTTTGGATATGACCATCATGGAAGCCGATAATGGGCCACGCCCTAATTGACCATGGGAATTTTAATGAAAATTTGGAATTTTAAGATTTTGAGTTCTACAAGCAAGATTATACACTAAACCCACTTATTTTTGTACGAGAAAAACGATGCAAGTATCCATTTTTGTCTATGGCCATCATGGAAGCCGATAATGGGCCACGCCCTTTAATACCGTGGGAATTTTGGCAAAAAAATTGAATCGTAAGACCATGATCTTTACAAGCAAGATTATACACTAAACCCACTTATTTTGGCACGAGAAAAACGATGCAAGTATCCATTTTTGTCTATGACCATCTTGGAAGACGATAATCATAATGGGCCACGCCCTTTTCGACCGTGGGAATTTCCGAACAATTTTTTGAGCGTTTAACCACTTATTGTTGGACGAGATGAGCGATTCAAGTATTTATTATTTGAGCCATAACCATAGTGAAAGCCGATATAATAGCTTGCGCACTTTTGACTGTGTGTTACACCGATTTGTCACTAGAAGTGTTGATATACCATGAGGACATATTTTATGTATCTTGCAAACTCTATTACAGGCTGACAGGTGAAAAATCCTCAAACTCAAAAAGTCAAAACACCAGTTTGTCACTCTTGTAATACCACTCGAATATGTGTTGGGCAATAACATTTTGGAGTGCCTATTGCCTATACTTTTGGTGTAAGAAAGAAGAACAGTAAATAAGAGTGTATCCATCTATAAAAAACTATCAAACAATCAATGCCGACTCAACCTCATGAACCTGGTATTGATGTATGTGGCATAAGGCGTTGTGAGGTAATCTTATCTGCTTTCAGCTCATTAAATTGGCCAAGGTCACATCAACTGGCCCGTTTGATTAATGTGACCTTGGCCAATGACGACCACACCACTTTAGTAGACTTAAGGTTCGCCGACTTCCCTTTGAAAGTTTGAAGAAGACCACGCTAGAAGACACGAGAGATAACATTAGAGAATCAACATTAGAGGAACAATGTCGAAGGACGTGTTTCGTGGCGTCAACAGGACCTTCCTGCGACTTGTCTTCTTCTTCAGTAAACAATCCATGACGAACCTGGAAGTTTTTACCCTCACTGGACTCAGTGTCAAGTGTGTGAGAGAGTGGAATCTCCGCCCTATATCTCCTTCTTCACTTATCCATCTATGATGGCAAAGTTAGAAAGTTCAGATCCAGACCTGCCCTTCCCGCATCTGCTTCACCTCCACCCACCACCCTCCTTCCCGCCTCATCCATCAGTCTTCACATCCGCTAACACTGCTCCTATAGACCCTGCTTTTACAGACCCTGCTATCCCTGCTCCAACAGATCCTAAACTTGCTGCTGTACAACTCTCTCATACAGTTTACACGGATCGGACTTTGTATAATGTCTCAAGTAGCCAAGTAAACCACTTGATTGCTAGCGATGACCCACTTACCCAGGCTGAGAGGTGAAAGATTGGAAGGCAGTATAGTAACAGACTTCACGGGCACAGAAATCCAATTCCGAAAAGCGTCAAACATTATGACGTAGAGTAGTACGTATTAACATGCTTGCAATATTAGTCCGATATGATTCGGAGAACCACAGAGCTGTGATTTCAAAGTTGCCAACTTTTGGCTTTCACGATGTTTATAGCCTAAATATTAAACACTTGAATCGTTCATCTCGTCCAATGATAAGTGGGTTTTGTGTATAATCTTGATTATGAAATCTTGAAATTTCAATTTTTTGCTGAAATTCCCACAGTCAAAAGGAGTGCAGTGCAGCTGTTCATTATCGGCTTCCATTATCGTCCTACATCATTGCCAAAAATGGACAGTTGCATCGTTTTTCTCGTGCCAAAATAAGTGGGTTTAGTGTATATTCTTGCTTGTAAAGATCATGGTCTTACAATTCAATTTTTGCCAAAATTCCCACGGTCAAAAAGGGTGTGGCCAATTATCGGCTTCCATGATGGTCATAAGTCTCATAGACAAAAATGGATACTTGCATCGTTTTTCTCGTGCCAAAATAAGTGGGTTTAGTGTATAATCTTGCTCGTAAAGATCATGGTCTTATGATTTTATTTTTTTTGCCAAAATTCTCACGGCCAAAAAGGGCGTGGCCCATAATCGGCTTCCATGATGCTCATAGACAAAAATGGGTACTTGCATCGTTTTTCTCGTGCCAAAATAAGTGGGTTTAGTGTATAATCTTGCTTGTAAAGATCATGGTCTTATGATTCAATTTTTTGCCAAAATTCGCACGGTCAAAAAGGGCGTGGCCCATAATCGGCTTCCGTGATGGTCATAGACAAAAATTGATACTTGCATCGTTTTTCTCGTGCCAAAATAAGTGGGTTTAGTGTATAATCTTGCTTGTAAATATCATAGTCTTACGATTCAATATTTTGCCAAAATTCCCACGGTCGAAAAGGGCGTGGCCCATTATCGGCTTCCATGATGGCCATATCCAAAAACTGACACTTGCATCATTTTTCTCGTGCCAAAATAAGTAGGTTTAGTGTATAATCTCGGTTGTAGAGCTCTAAATCTTGAAATTTCAATTTTTCCCAAAAATTCCCACGGTCAAAAAAGGGCGTGGCCCGTTTTGACCACTTCCGACAAAGATCGGTTGGTAGACTTTTTTGTGGTGAACAAGGACACCATAAGGGACATAACTCCCAATTTTCAGCTTGCTAGGTGGTAGTCTCGGGTCAAGCCCTATTTTGGCAATATTAGCCTAGACTATATGCTTACAATTGTTACACATTTGTTCCACTTTTTCCAGAAACTATGTTCCACTTCCTCAAATGTTTCCAACGTGATGTACGGATGAAATATCATCAGACACACTCTCTAGAACATCTGCAGCAACAATTTGAGTACCTATGACCCACTTGGCCTGGTCAAAACAGCTCGAAAATCGGCATATATGCGTACGAAATAGGTGGCTTTGGCGGCTATCTAACGGCGCCATGACGGCTGGCTCACCTAAAACCAATCAGAATATCGATTCAATGTATCCTCAACACATTTACGTGATCGGAAAGTCAAACCAAACCGAACTCTGGCCGCAAACATATGCTTACAATTGTTACGCATACGCGTATATGCTTACAATTGTACACATTTGTTCCACTTTTTCCAGAAACTATGTTCCACTTCTCCAAACGTTTCCAACGTCACGTACGGATGAAATATCATCAGATACACTCTTTTAGAACATCTGTAGCAACAATTTGAGCACCTATGACCCATTTGGACTGGTCAAAACAACAAAAAAATCGGCATATATGCGTACGAAAATAGGTGGCTTTGGCGGCTATCTGGCGGCGCCATGACGGCTGGCTGACCCTAAAATTTATCAGAACTATCAATTCAATGTATCTACAACACATTTACACATGATAAGAAAGTCAAACCAAACCAAACTCTGGCCGCAAACATATAGCACAATTGTTACACGCATACGTGTATATGCTTACAATTGTTACACATTTTGTTCCACTTTTTTCCAGAAACTATGTTCCACTTCCTCAAACGTTTCCAACGTGACGTACGGATGAAATATCACCAGACACACTCTCTAAAACAACGTAGCAACAATTTGGTACCTATGACCCATTTGGACTGGTCAAAACAGCTCGAAAAATCGGCATATATGCGTACGAAAATAGGTGGCTTTTGGCGGCTATTGGCGGCGCCATGACGGCTGGCTGACCTAAAAATTTATCAGAACTATCAATTCAATGTATCTACAACATTTACATGATTAGAAAGTCAAACCAAACCAAACTCTGGCCGCAAACATATGCTTACAATTGTTACACGCATACGTGTATATGCTTTAATTGTTACACATTTCCCATTCCACCTTTTCAGAAACTATGTTCCACTTCCTCAAACGTTTCCAACGACGTAGGGATGAAATATCATCAGACACACTCTCTAGAACATGTGTAGCATAACAATTTGAGTACCTATGACCCATTTGGACTGGTCAAAACAACTCGAAAAATCGGCATATATGCGTACGAAAATAGGTGGCTTTGGCGGCTATCTGGCGGCGCCATGACGACTGGCTGACCCTAAAAATTTATCAGAACTATCGATTCAATGTATCTACAACACATTTACATGATTAGAAAGTCAAACCAAACCAAACTCTGGCCGCAAACATATGCTTACAATTGTTACATATTTGTTCCGATTTTGTTCCATTTTTGTTCCAAAATCGGCGAAAGACTGACTCTTTGATGTCATAAATCTTTCCCAAAAAGTGGCACAGAATGTCAAAAAGTGCCTTAACATGCTAAAGCACGAAATAAAATGCTTATTAGATTTTCAATTTAGTCGTTTGGTAACTAATGATATAAAGATCATGAATAATTAATCGAATAGTTTCCCTATCGGCTCAAGTTGAGTACTCTCCTAAGTACAATCACTGTTCAAAAATATATATTATACCCCTCCCAAGCTTGTTTTAGCGACCGTGTAAGTTTGCTTATACGGTCTCCACTGAATTACAGTGAGAAATAGGTTTAAATGAAATTTGATTTTATAAAGGAGCACTCAAAAATCTACTTAAGCGTTGAATCCAGACGAGGGTCGTCGGGCCGAGTCGGAAACTGTTGTTTGGTCGGATAATAGTAGGTCCCAGCTGTTTCCGGTCGGGGTATAATCCGGTTCCATGATCTCAGCTGTGACCGTATACCTTCGATAATGAACTCGGCACGCCTCGTCCATTATCCAACTTACACAGTCTCGGCTGTCGCCTCGACCATGTAAGTTGCGGTATACGGTCACCACTTCGACATGTAACCGCTTAATATCTTGCCTTTTTGGTACTTTTTATCTCCAACTATGATTTCTGCTTTTGTTCCGTTTATCGACACATTATAACAATACGTTTATTCCATTCATTTGAAAATTTTAAACAAAATTTCCCGCGACAATTTCGAAAACCTCCCCGAAACCCTTTCATTCAAAAGTATCGATTGACAAATCCTTACAAACAATTTTGGCTAAGAAGTTTCTTACACGTGGTTTGAAGTTGTTCCAGTTATTTTACATTTTTAGCACTCTTCTTCAGGGCAAATTAAATGATTTTCGGCCCTGCACACCCTAAAGTATAAGTTGGCGATGAAAGGTTCGAATAATTCACGTAAAGAATATCATTTTTTCGAAGTCAGAAAGTTAAGTCAGTGTTATACCCCGAAACCGTGGAAGTCGGGGTTCCCTTCCATTAACCTTCCATTAACCATCCATTAACCTTCCATTAACTATCAGCAGCTTACAGTGACATCCTCCAGTGCTCCTCTCATTCACCCCTCAACGTGACATCTCCTAATGTAAGCCATTCAGGTAACGGTTGTTGAAAGCCGTTATTACCTACCCATTGAACGGAAGATAAGTGGTCAAGTGGTCACGAGGACCAAGCCTATTACGGAGCAGGTCATGTGGGAACCGAGAGGAGTGACCATCGTAGGTGTGCCGCAGCGGCCAGCGACGCTACGTCACGAGCAACAGGCTACAAAAAGGCCGAGGAGGAACAAAGAAGCGGCTTCAGCTTTCCCTACCTTTCCTCCTCCTCTCATCCTCTCCTAAAACCCTAAGTTAGTAGCTCTCAAGCCCTCCTCTCTGACTTAGCTGACCCCTATTCAACTACTACCTTACTATCTGATATGAGATCTCCCGTTCTGATTTACCTCTACCCCAGTTATTTGATTGTACTAAGTACCTAAACCTAACCCTATTTCTCTCCTCCTAGTGACGCTGCGCCCACGGTTCTTATCCTAACGTCCACCGTCGTCCCTTCCCCGCGATCCGCCTACTTCCAGACCTACGAACTTCTCCTCGTCTAACTTCCTAAGAGACTCTTCCCTATCCAGTTCTCGTTTATGTTTTATTATTTATTGATTGTACTTTTGTTTTAAGATTCAGAATAAAGCCGTTAGATTTCCTAGAACCAAGTCTACTTTATTGTCTATTCTCTCCTTCAACCTAAGTTCCCCAAATGATTTGTTCACAGCGCGAACCAACATGGTTGACCCTGTCTGAAAGCCCCAGCTGAGCTGACCCAGGCGAGGCGGCTGCTGGGCACAGGCGAACCAAATAAGTAGATTCCAATATTCGCATTATCGTATTAACTGGAGCCTGGCTGCTCACCGCCGAAACAAATGTTAGTATGATTAAGTAGCAGAAGAACCGAAGATCTGGGAGATTATCAGTCAGGTTTGATTAAAGCTGGGGAGAAGACGTGTGAGAGAATCATTGAATACCCAGAGCCTGTTCAGTGTTCGGTGTGATAAATGGGTCTTGAAAGTTTCATCAAGTTTGCTCAAAAACTCGGAGATATGCACATTTTTGTAACGCAAATGTAAAGGTCGCATAGTTTTGCATTTAAAATGGTATTAAATTACAGTGTTATGTGTCATAACAAACACATGATATAAAACGCGTAGAACACGACTCTACGCATATAGTAATAACCTCATAGCTTCTTATTACTTGTTATACCCTTTAAATCGGCCTAAACCTACTACACTGATACACTCTACACATAAAGCTACACATGTACATGCGCTGCTCTGCTAAATGCTCACAGCTGAATTTCTATTACTTTTGTCCCTTAATTTGTTAGTATTATAGATGACATATGATGTTCATAATATGAACATCATGTCATCTATAGTATCATATTAAAGATCATATTATGATCTTTCCGCAAGAGTGGAACAAATGTGTAAAATATGTCGGCATACGCGCGCAAATTCTTACTTAAGGAACTCGCGTGCGTAAGATTAACGGAGGGAAAACCTACCACGCGTGAGGGTCCTGTATCAAGTCACGCCCAGAGGATATTCCCGTCCCCTTTGATCATTTCCGTTGCCTGTTACGTGACATCAATTAGCTCCCCGTGCCCCTTACACGAGCCCAACTCCTTCTTCCCTGACTTCCTAATATGGACTTTTAACCGATTTCTGGTACTTTATCACTCTTTTGAAAAGCTAGCACCAGCTGAAATCAGCATTTTGTCCAACATGAATCAGATACCTCAGCCCATCATTTTGACTTCAGTGCTAAGGAACGGTCAGGCAATGAATCCTGGAACATACTACTGGTTAAGATGGAAGAAGGTTGGGCCGTTTTCGACAATATTGGTCCATCTGATTCCACATCTACCTTATTACAGGAAATATCGCCTTCAGAAAAATGAGCCTACATGTCATTAAGCTGCATGAAATTAAGCCCTTTTTGAGGCCCAAGGGCTTAATTACATGTAAGCGTAATTCAATGCATTCTTAATTACATGCAGCCAAATTAATCCATCATCATTGTGGAATTCATGAAGTAGAAATTTCGGCCTTGTATTCAAATAATTGAGACTTTATGTCACGAATTAGAATTTGTGGCTTTATTTTTCATTTAACACTTTGATAGTTTGAATTGCTCTCCAATTACCTCTGAGAGAGAGACGATAATTACTATGACTTAATAACCTATTGAATAAATCATCTAGCATAATGAGAATCTGATCAGGCACATCAAATTGATGATCGAATATATTCCATTATTTCCACAAAAACACCACATAATAGCTGATAATCATAACGGCCTTGGAAACGTTGCATGCTATGTAAATTCAGGAATAAAGGGTCAACGAATGAGCTTCATAGCCATCATAAGATGTCTATTGCATCATTGATAGTCTTGGCAATACCAGTGGCTATCCATCCGGCATCCATTTAAAGCTTAATAAATGCTGAATAGAAAAATATTAGTCCTCATGAAATTAAGACTACATGTCATTAAGGTGCATGAAATTAAGCCCTTTTTGAGACCTTAGGGCTTAATTATATGTAAACTAAATTTCCTGTGAGGGTCCTGTATCAAGTCACGCCCAGAGGATATTCCCGTCCCCTTTGATCATTTCCGTTGCCTGTTACGTGTGACATCAATTAGCTCCCCGTGCCCTTACACGAGCCCAATCTTCTTCCTGACTTCCTAATATGGACTTAACCGATTTCCTAAGTACTTTATCACTCTTTGAAAAGCTAGCACCAGCTGAAATCAGCATTTTTGTCCAACATGAATCAGATACCTCAGCCCATCATTTTGACTTCAGTGCTAAGGAACGGTCAGGCAATGAATCCTGGAACATACTACTGGTTAAGATGGAAGAAGGTTGGGCCGTTTTCGACAATATTGGTCCATCTGATTCCACATCTATTTATTGTGCATTGTCCTCGAATATTCCACATCCGAACCCGTCTGATTTCAAAACAATTCTAAACCACTACTACCCTGATAAGTCCTCATTGTTTGTTTATGATGTTATCAGTCATTCCAGCCATGACCCTCAAGGAATGGTAGCAGCGTTGCTTTATGTTTATTGTCGTATATTCAGACAGCAATGGCCTAAACGTCATATCTTAGAACTAGAACGCAATGTAGCTGCGTTGAAGCTCCAGTTAAGGTCATGTGTTATTAGCAAAAGCTTAGCTAAATTTCCATCGTGGGCACTCCGTAGTGCATTAGACCAGGACTCCATAATAACTCCGGTAGTGTATGAGGGTCTAATGACTGAGGAGGAGCTGCATCGTCGGGGACTTTTGAATCAGGCCATGAGGCAGAACAGAGCCACTAGTAGGAGTAAGGTGAGTGCTGTGAGTAGACCGAGTGGATCAGGGAGACCAGCAGTAGTTCGTGAGAGTAGAGTTGGAGAGACAGCAGAGGATTTAGCTAGCATGAGAGAGGAGTTAGATAGTTATGTCCTACCACCATCAGACGAGGAAGATGAAGTAGTTAACGAGAGAGATGATGATATTTTCGATATTCCTTCTATGCTGGACGGGGTGTCTGTAAGTCCTTACTTCAGAGGGACGTATTCTGTCTTATTTGAAGTGCATCTAGACAGCTGTGAGGAGCCTTCAACATCGAGGCCAAGTGTTACACAACCCTTACAAAATGAACTCAATGCTGTAGACAAGGCTTGTAAGGCTCAGAAACAGAAGGAATATCGCGAATCAGTGAGAGAGAGGCAGGAGAGGTTAAGAGAAGAGCAGGAGTATAGATTAGAACGTGAGAGAGATAGTAAGAGGAGATTAGTGAGTAGATCAGACTCAGGCGATTCTACGGACGATGAGTTGCCGGTTATTGATGGACTGACCTCAGACGATACAGCTCCCAATGTTATTGAATCTCATAGTAGTGTCTCGAATGTTACTGTGGTCGCAGAAGCATTGGACAGTAATCAAACACCACAATCTTGCATTTTAGATTCAGATCCGTTGAATGCCGAAGCTTCACCGTTGACTGCTCTTGTTGAGAAAGAGACAGGAAAGCCGGAAGCAAAGCAACAATTGCGTTTAACTAACATTACTTCAGCTGATTGTTGTCGTGATTTAGCTAACCCGTCTCTTTTGAAACAAATTCTTGATGGAGATGTTAAGCTAAAGAAGGAATACAAAATACACATGTCGTATCAAAAACCATGTTGTAACAGAAAATACAGGAATTCTGAAGTAATGTATAACTGCTTGATATGTAAGAGTTATGTATCACATAATTTCAAGAGGGTAATTGCACACTCATTAAAATGTACGCCACTAAATGAAATATCACTTGATTATGTACCGTATAACATGTTGTTGAAGAATTCAGACAAAACTTTAGTTTCCAAATACAAAAAAGCAATGTTCTGTAAAGCGTGTAGCCAAATGTCAACCCAAGGCCACTATCATTGCTTAGAATGCAGAACCTATTGTTCGTATAATTTTTCGAGGGTTCTTAAACACGGAGTGAAGTGCTCGAGCGGGAAGAGTTGTGTGCCCAGTGGTGTGCCGAGGGGGAATGATGAGGGTGCAGTTGGTCCGAGTGGTGTGCCGAGGGGGAATGATGAGGGTGCAGTTGGTCCGAGTGGTGTGCCGAGGGGGAATGATGAGGGTGCAGTTGGTCCGAGTGGTGTGCCGAGGGGGAGTGATGAGAGTGCAGTTGGTGCGAGTGGTGTGCCGAGGGGGAGTGATGAGAGTGCAGTTGGTGCGAGTGGTGTGCCGAGGGGGAGTGATGAGAGTGCAGTTGGTGAGAGTGGTGTGCCGAGGGGGAATGATGAGGGTGCAGTTGGTCCGAGTGGTGTGCCGAGGGGGAATGATGAGAGTGCAGTTGGTGCGAGTGGTGTGCCGAGGGGGAGTGATGAGAGTGCTGCTGGTGCGAGTGGTGTGCCGAGGGGGAGTGATGAGAGTGCAGCTGGCGCGAGTGGTGTGCCGAGGGGGAGTGATGAGAGTGCAGTTAGTGAGAGTGGTGTGCCGAGGGGGAGTGATGAGAGTGCAGTTGGTGAGAGTGGTGTGCCGAGGGGGAATGATGAGAGTGCAGTTGGTGCGAGTGGTGTGCCGAGAGGGAGTGATGAGAGTGCAGTTGGTGAGAGTGGTGTGCCGAGGGGGAATGATGAGGGTGCAGTTAGTGCGAGTGGTGTGCCGAGAGGGAGTGATGAGAGTGCTGCTGGTGTGAGCGGTGTGCCAATGGGGAGTGATGAGAGTGTAGTTGGTGCGAGTGGTGTGCCGAGGGGGAGTGATGAGAGTGCAGTTTGTGAGAGTGGTGTGCCGAGGGGGAGTGATGAGAGTGCAGTTGGTGCGAGTGGTGTGCCGAGGGGGAGTGATGAGAGTGCAGTTGGTGCGAGTGGTATGCCGAGGGGGAGTGATGAGAGTGCAGTTGGTGCGAGTGGTATGCCGAGGGGTAGTGATGAGAGTGCAGTTGGTGCGAGTAGTGTGCCGAGGGGGAGTGATGAGAGTGCAGCTGGTGCGAGTGGTGTGCCGAGGGGGAATGATGAGGGTGGTGCAGTTGGTGAGAGTGGTGTGCCGAGGGGGAGTAATGAGAGTGCAGTTGGTGCGAGTGGTGTGCCAATGGGGAGTGATGAGAGTGTAGTTGGTGAGAGTGGTGTGCCGAGGGGGAATGATGAGGGTGCAGTTGGTGAGAGTGGTGTGCCGAGGGGGAGTGATGAGAGTGCAGTTGGTGCGAGTGGTGTGCCGAGGGGGAGTGATGAGAGTGCAGTTGGTGCGAGTGGTGTGCCGAGGGGGAGTGATGAGAGTGCAGTTGGTGCGAGTGGTGTGCCGAGGGGGAGTGATGAGAGTGCAGTTGGTGCGAGTGGTATGCCGAGGGGTAGTGATGAGAGTGCAGTTGGTGCGAGTGGTGTGCCGAGGGGGAGTGATGAGAGTGCAGTTGGTGCGAGTGGTGTGCCGAGGGGGAGTGATGAGAGTGCAGTTGGTGCGAGTAGTGTGTCGAGAGGGAATGATGAGAAAGCGCCAGGTAAAACAGAATTTGATAGGGGAGTCATTGAGAAATGCCGAAGTTGTAGGAGTGATTGTGTGAGTGTGGCTAAACATATTCATTATCACTGTGACGTTTGTGATAATATGATACACAAGAGTAAAGAGAGAGTGCTAAAACATATAAGTAAGTGCCTGGAGAAACATTGCAATCCAGCAACTTCACATTGCAATCCAGCAACTTCATTTAATGCACAAAAAATTAATAAACGCGAGTCACAGCGCGACATTTCTGCGGAGGATAAGATGCAGGCAGTACTTATTGACCCGTCCAGAGGTATATACCTGGTTCGGAGAAACACACGCGGTCCAGCGAGCCCTGTACATGTACGTGTCGATAGTAACGAGAGTATAATGCTGTGTGACAATGACGAGTGTAAGGAAATGGCTAAGTTCAATGCTCACAGTCTCAATCCTGCATACGCCTGTCGACATATAAAATCGTGTCAGAACGCTTTTACTGACACGGGCCCTGATGTTTTTGACCCAGCGAAGGTGGCAGGAAGTTCATTTGCAAGTAGCCAAGAACAGATAAATAAGCTAGTTGAAGCAGCTAAAATTCATCAAACACCAGTAGCAAAAATGTTTATTCCCGATCCTAAAACCACGGGTATGGATACAAACAAGCATATAATGTACTTTTCTATATTCGGTAATTTCGGTGTTCAAAAATACTATGCTCATTTTGAGCGCGTGCTGGTAGTTTTTGATCGCGATTCGAAGCGTATAAAATGCCACTGTAAGAAGGATTCTTGTGTACACCGAAAAATAGCTGGTATAATACTAGACAGTGACAGTCAATTGACCTCACAGAGGCCCGAAAATGTAGCTGATGTGGCCGAGATCGAGAAGGCTCGCAAGATTGCAGTCTACCAAATTGAATTTAAGAAGATACCACTTAATGTAACCGTATACTTTAAACCGAAAGAAATAACGCATTTCATACCCTCCGAAGAAAAATGTGTTTACTGCAACGTAAAATTGGAAATGTTGCCCACAAACAAGCGGGGATTCATTTTTAAGAAGAAAACTAAAGTGAGTGGTATTAAAATTTCAACTAAAATTTGCCCAAAATGCTCCTTAGAATATAGATATTCCGATTACACCGATGGTTATTATAATTACAACAACACTTCATTATTCTCAATTTCATTCTTGGAAAAGCTCCTAGCTGTATGGGTTGCAGGAAATAAGGTGGAGGGGGAGTTGGAGGCAATCAATAGGTTAAATAACATTGAACACGACACGAACATAGTAATGGATGCATTAAAATCCTATTTATCCCTCAAAGATATTGGTGATTATGAGATGAGTTGCAATAGGTGTGGGTATTTCCTAATAATGGCAGATTACGATGCAATACGTAAAGTTAATTTTGAAGTTGATCCTGAGGAATTCCTAGAAAATGAACAGGACCCTGATGATGAGGATGAAGCATCTAAGCCATATGCCTCGTTCCAAGAGATGTACTATCAGTGCTGCGTGCACGATCTCGCGCGTGGGATTTTGAATAAAAAGGCAGTTAACTATAGGGCAAATCTGAAGGCACTGTCTGTTAAGCTTAGCTCACATTTTCCCGCCTTCGTTACTCCACAGAACAGTGGCCCTGTTCCCCCGTACACCGGGGGGAAAATTGATAACGATAGGGCAGAGGAAATAGAGCTCCCATTAGACCGCTTAGAAAGCTTGATAAAAAGTAAGAAGTCTTACAAAGAGATTAAGAAAATCTGTGACCAATTTAAGATCAATACTCGTGGGGGCAAAGCTCATATCATCCATAAGATTACTGGTATGGACAGTACATCAGAACTTTATAGTGTCATCAGGAAGAAGTTCTTTAGTATTGCTAGCAAAAGTGGCGGATTGATGCGAGCATTTTGCCCTCACGGTATTTGTTGTGGGCTGAAATTTCTTACTCTTCCAGAATCAGTAGCTGATTTCCTCAGTATAATGGACCAATTCAGGATCCCACCAACCTTCAACATGTGTGATAGTGCATCTCTTGTGGCGAGGCATGCTGAAAATAACATGCCAGGGTTTTTTAGGCCTTACAACGGCAGGTTGGATGACTTCAAAGATCCTAACAGTGAGCTTTACAAAACAGGTGACAAGAAGGCCATTTTTAATTTTAAGACACATACCACCAAGCCTGTTGACCTAGCCTCGTACACTAAAAATAGTGCACATCCTGTTAGTGGACTAGTGGCCAGGCAACTGTACTACGACAGGTTCCATGAGTCAAACCACAAGGAGGTTGACAATCATCTTCGTAGGATTGACAACACTAATTTGGAGGGTACGGTAAATACTCAGGCTAGCGAACAACAAAACCATATAACTGCTATAAGTAAGACATCGTTGAATGGCATGGAGAGAAACCAGTTCATCAAAGCTGTTCTCTACTTGACTGCTATCCACAACTCTGACATCAACTCTAAGTGGAGAAAGAAAGTTGAAAAGCAGTCTAAAACTACAACAAGCATTGATGATCTTGGTTTCCTTGTAAAAGTTGGAGTAGACAAGGGCTCACTTGGACCATCCGGCAATGTATCAAAGCCAGCAAGTGGGACTTCGTCATCAAGTTTCCCGACTGCTACTCTTGCGTGCAATAGTACTGAACCAGGTGCTCGGGAGTTAGTGAGTAACGTCAACACTCTAGTTTATTTGGTATCGTTTACAGCCTTGGGGCAAGAGATCGCTGATTCTGATCGTGTAGACTTGCGCTTTAGAAAGATTGCTAGGTATGTGAAAGGTCTCGCTGATTATGATGCTGCAGAACACCACCGTGCCTGTCTAAGATTGTGTAAGGATGCCACACCAGACCAGCAGGCAAACCTGACATTCAAAGATCTGACTGCTAGGGTCCTGTTTAACAACCTAGATAAATGTAGATCTAAGTGCGTGCACGGCGATATGTCCAGCAATGATATAGGAATTGCGGTATCTAATCTAGCGCGTCAATCGCTACCAGAAATACCTGAATACTTATTCCTGGCAACTGAAAGAATCAAAGGCATGTCAGCAAGTCACTTCAGTGGGCCCTCTTCACACTTTGACGTGATCATTAGCGGTCTACAGTACAGGTATCAGCTTAACGGTATGGTCATCAGACGTGCTGGAAAAAATATAGCTACGATTCTATTTAAAGACGGATATTATGAGTTGAACAATGCACAGATATCGTCAATAAAGCGAGACCAATTCGTTTTCAGCTCTCGAATTGCTGTGCTGATGATGTTCAATCTGGTCAACGACGACACGTCAAAGCCAGAACAGAAGACTAGCGTCAACAAGAAGACCCAGAAGCGTCCATTGAGTGAGGTGGGAGTGGATCAGTATGATTTTGTCACCCAGGAACACTCCTTACCTAAGATGCATCCTGACAAGAAGATTAAGATATCACAGGCAACTGTAGTGCACATTCCTCCGACACCATGGCGTGCAGCTAGCAGGTCGGGGCGTCTTGAGTTGACATCTGATCAGGAGAAGATCGTGACGTCCCCGAGCCAGTGGTATGATGACGTGGTGGTTAACTCATATGCCAGGATGTGTAGAAGTTACATGCGCAATACCTTCAGATATCAGGACACGATTCTGGGCAACATTTGGCGACACGGTCACTTCAGTTCTGTTGACGGGAAATTCGTACAGATTGTAAACATCAATAACAATCATTGGATCACGCTGTCCAATGCTCTCACCTTCACCAGAGAGCCAGGAACAGTTGAGGTATTCGACTCTATGAAGTACGATGACTCATTCTGTCAAAACAGTGTTCTCCATTCGGAGGTAGCCATGTATGTTTTACAGCTGAGACCTCATACCAACTGTGTCCGGTACATTAAGACCCAGCGTCAGATTAATGGTAATGACTGCGGGCCGTTCGCTCTTGCATTTCTCTGGTCGCTGAGTAGAGGTCAAAACCCTGCTAATTTTGGACAAAACCTCAATCCAGTATTCATGAGGAAAATTGTCTTTACCACCCTTTCAACTGATACCTTCAGACCACCAACAGAACGGCCACCCAAATATTCACAGAAAGCAGTATTACAGGAATTTCATCTAAATGAAGTGGATGGGGTATTCTTTGCTACATAATCACGAACAGATCATTGCGTGGTACGGGAGTAAAACTTAGCTTTGATGTACTTTTTGCCAGAGCTGGGTTTGATTCTCGTCCCATCAACCCGAACAAATTCTGACACGAACCCACCATCAAAATACTGGAATATTATTAAAATATACAGCTGTACATAGTCTCATAACTTAGAGGGCGTGGTACGGGAGTAAGACTTAGCTTTGATGTACTTTTTGCCAGAGCTGGGTTTGATTCTCGTCCCATCAACCCGAACAAATTCTGACACGAACCTACCATCAAAATACTGGAATATTAAAAATATACAGCTGTACATAGTCTCATAACTTAGAGGGCGTGGTACGGGAGTAAGACTTAGCTTTGATGTACTTTTTGCCAGAGCTGGGTTTGATTCTCGTCCCATCAACCCGAAAAAATTCTGACACGAACCTACCATCAAAATACTGGAATATTAAAAATATACAGCTGTACATAGTCTCATAACTTAGAGGGCGTGGTACTGGAGTAAAACTTAGCTTTGATGTACTTTTTGCCAGAGCTGGGTTTGATTCTCGTCCCATCAACCCGAACAAATTCTGACACGAACCTACCATCAGAATACTGGAATATTAAAAATATACAGCTGTACATAGTCTCATAACTTAGAGGGCGTGGTACTGGAGTAAAACTTAGCTTTGATGTACTTTTTGCCAGAGCTGGGTTTGATACTTGTACAACAGTCCAGATAACTATCAAAACATAATACTTGTTCAATCTAGATCCTGTTGCTATAAGTAAATCTTATCAGCTATATTCGAAATACACGGTGCTATTACCTGAGTGATACACGCGCTTACAAGCATTCAAGAAATTGATGTGGACTTATAATCGTCGTACTGTTGTATTATGAATTGGCCGCCCTGGTCACAGGCCCAAAAACTTTGAATTTACCTGTGGCACGAGCAAAAACATCTTTTGACTAGAAACTTGTAGTTCACGGGATGTTGCCTCCATAACTCGTGTACTGATATTTGATAATTTCCTGAACGTTTCAAGTCAATAGGTACTTCAGTGAAGTTCAAAGGTTTTGGTCACGTCACGTTAGCACGTTGCCAGGTCAGCCAATAAATAATGCGACGAGTATATTTCAAAAGTTACGATCAACCGAAAAGCACATATAGATACATTCTCACCGATACTCCGGGTTTTAGCTACAAATAACGTGCGCTTAGCGTTACAGATTATTTGAAAGAAATGCACGAGAGCATTGAGTGCACTATGTTTAACGATAAACGAGCAAAGCACGTGATCGTAGAGGTTAAGATAGCCGCATGTACTTGTGTTGATGTTCAAGGTATTCTACACTGTCAAAGGCACAGTGTTATTTGCAAATAATGCACGAGTGAAGTGTTTGTATTATTTGACACGTCAAAAGAACGTAAAGAGAGAGTCGTTAAGGTTAGAAGAATGGTAGTGATTAATTAATGTGAAGCTTGAAAACAGAAGTGCTGTGTATTATTTACTAATATAATAAAATATACTGTAACATTAATATTGATATTAATATTAATAATAGAAATATATACCTATCACCTATATGTTTTTAAATATGCGTTATCTTATATTGTATTTAATTTCCTGTATTTAATTTCCTGTTTCACTGTTCAAAAATAATTTTAAACTGATCGTTCTGTGTTTTGTATACATTAATCACAACCACTTGGGCTCATCTAAAAGGTCACTCGCTACGCTCGTTCGGCGTTAAGGTCAAATGATACACCGGCTCTGCTCGCACATCATTTGAAAATAACGCGATGCACGCGTTATTGGGTAAATTGAGCGATCCGTCGAGGCCAGTATCGCGCCAGTATCACGCCAGTACCGCGCCAGTATCAGGCCAGTACCACGCCAGTATCGCGCCAGTATCAGGCCTACCTCACGCCGTTATCACGCCAGTATCACGCCAGTATCGCGCCAGTAGCACGCCAGTAGTGCGCCAGTAGCACGCCAGTAGCACGCCAGTCTCGCGCCAGTACCGCGCCAGTAGCACGCCAGTATCACGCCAGTATCGCACCAGTCGAAACTAACTTTAAGCCAGGACGCCAGTAACGCCAGTATATGATCTGAAACTGGCGTGCTACTGGCGTCCTGGCTATAAGTTAGTGTCGACTGGCGTTATACTGGCGTACTACTGGCGTGCTATTGGCTCGGTACTGGCGTGATACTGGCGCGATAATGGCGTGCTACTGGCGTGCTACTGGCGCCCCATATCAACATCGTATCTAATTGGTCATCCCCGAAGTGAAATTTGGTCATCCATTTTTTGAATTTTTTTCTGGAACAAAAGATATATTGATTTTTAAGCTTTAAAACTCAATGGAAAATTCAGGAAATTTTGATCGAAGATTTTAGACAAATAGATTATGTTATAATCAACAATCATTCATTATGTTACAGGGTTGGCTGACATGGGCATAGGTCATAGGCAATAAATTAAAATGTATTATACCTACCTGTGGGCGAACTTCGACATGTTAGAACAAAAGAGCTAGTATCAAAACAACACTGTGAAGTTTTTCGTGGTTCATGTGCTTGATAAATTTATTCGCATACTATAGGTACAATTATACCCCACACGCGAAAAATAGGCGGTTATTTTCAACAATTTGACAGTGCATACAAAGTTGATGGCGTCATTGCGGCTGCCTATTTATTCTGAGCATATATTATAATATGTGATATCATAATGCCTCTGCGCTCAAGAGCTCAAGGATGACCAAAATCATAGAGATACATTATGATCAAATCTAATTAGCTTGCCAACGTTAATACCTTAGTGGTAGAAATTAAGATGTGTATTTATTAAGGACGTACTTATTAAGAAGTGTACTAATTAAGGCAGTAAAATTTCTCCAAAAATCAGGCAAATCAAGGACTAAATTTCACGTCGTTTCACCAATTTTAAACCAAAAATACCGATATGAAAACAAGCAGAGGGCAGATTTTTTTTCCATTGAATTCAATTTATTTACTATGAAATAGAAAAAATTAAAACTAGGCGTTCTAGAGAAACGGGTCAATGAGCATCCTAGATTCAACACCAGTGCAGTGTGACTGCGGAGTGGGACAACGGAGTAGGAATTGAGATTCTAAGAAATCATGTCAACAAGAACTATCAGTTCGATGAAAGATTGGCTGATGATTCCGCTGAAATTTTGAAGGCCTTGTTTCCTGATGAAAACATCGAAGAAGATATCGAAGATGGTTCTATTGGACTTGAAGTGGAAGATATGGAAGATGTGCAGGAAGACGAAGAAGCTGAAGAAATGCCTATAATTTTTATCGAGTGATAATTGTTTATCATATCAAGTTTGATTTCGTCTGCACTGATGCTTTCGCTGAAAAATTCTGAACCTGTATTGAGAGAAAATAGAATACCTTGATATTATAGTGAATGAAAAGAAAGGTATAAATGTATAAATCTTTACTTAAACAAAATTTTCTAAAATTTTGGTATTGTAAAAATTACGGTAGGTAGAAATTAAGATTTGTAGAATTTAAGGAGTGTACTATTTAAGGCAGTAAAATCGCTTACTGCCTTAAATAGTACACTTCTTAATTTCTACCACTAAGGTATAGAATTTTCTGGCTTTACGGAGGTGAGAATCGCAAATCTCACCTCCAGAACCCCAAAAAAGTATCACTTACATAGATCAAAGTAGAAAATATATAGCGTTTGGTAATCACATTCCTGGTCATCCAGCAGAGCTTTGTATCCGTAATAGTATCTGCTGCAGCTTTGATAAATTGATAGCTGTTCTGTTAAACCTTTTACCGTCACTAATTCAATACATTGGAACACTATAATGATGTAAAACTCATCCGCCTACTGTTCGTACTTACCTATATATCTTTCATTATAATAGCTGAGAGCAATGCTTCTATGTTTTCAACGTATTTCGGAAGCGCGATAAAAGAATTGTATGGGTATTTCGCTGTCCTATTTACTCATTGAAAATTAAGAAAACCAAGCAGCAAATTTTTAATTAAGTAATTAATTCATGACGTTTGGTCATCCCCATATGGTCATCCGTTCTCAATGATATTGATCAGGGACTGGCGCGCTACTGGCGTGCTACTGGCGCGCTACTGGCGTGCTACTGGCGCGCTACTGGCGTGCTACTGGCGTGTTACTGGCGCGATAACGGCGTGAGGTAGGCCTGATACTGGCGCGATACTGGCGTGGTACAGGCGTGGTACTGGCGTGGTACTTGCCTGATACTGGCGCGATACTGGCGTGATACTGGCCTCGACGGATCGCTCAATTTTCCCGTTATTGATAGATATTAGATATATCTATAGATCACGCTGAAGCAGTTGCAGTGATCAATGTATAAATACATCCAGACGCAGAAGACAGTTCCAGTGTTGTTTTTCTTTTATTTCTGAGCCACCATTACTATGGTACCTGTACCGACATGCTGTCGTGAATATAGCGTGTCATATTTAAACGTTTTATTATTTTATTAAAACCATATCACTTAAAGCACTATATGTTCTTGTGAATTATTTTCGGTTTTACTTTTACTTCACTTCAATTGTTAAATACTATACAAGTTTTACTTGCAGTGTTTTAAATTCGATAATTTCAGAAACAGCAATTACAAAGATTGCATTTCTGATTTTGATTTTATTTCATAACCTTTTTAAAAAACTGAACTGTTTTCCTGATATTTTTTTACTTGTGCAATTATTTTCATAATGCTTTATACTTTTATACTGTATATATATAGCAATAACATTTAGTTCTCATCTATTATTTCGTAGTAGGGAAGTGAATGATAACGCATTATATTACTCTGAACAATGGTAAAAAGACTATAATAATAGACTAGGATTTATAGATAGAAAGATAGCTAGACATGTAGATAGATATATAGATAGAGCCGCTTCTACCTCCCGTACAAATAAGTGCCGTGCAGTTAGATTAAAATATTTCTGGTGATGGTACGTGTACCTGTACACTACAAAAATATAACGCCAATTAGTAGCACTGTTGCTAAACATCGGTCTTAATGAGTTAACTCTTTTTACTTACAACCGAACCCAATCGATAGTTTTCAAACAGATTTTTTTATTAGTATTACCTTAATATAATTTATCTAGAAATGCGGTTATCCCAGCTTCCCAGTAATAACATTCGGTTTGGCCCCGTTTGAACCCCGTTTTTATCTAATTATTATTTCTTATTAAGATATTTTAAACAATTTACAATTTTTAAATTTTTGACATCAAATTCTATCAATTCTTATAATTATCTTAATTATACGCTCATAAAAAACCTTGCATAATTCAAGTGAACTGCGATTGTAAATGTACCGTGACCAAACCCCTACACATTCGCAGGAATCTCGAATTATCTTAGGTGTTTTAAATTGGTAGGTATTAAACGTATTTTATAACAGTATTTTCTTTGTTTGAGATAGGCATGAATTGAATTAAACAGCAAATAATGTCACTGTTTACATACTATGATGAATGTGACAACCTGTGCGAGAGCCTTTTGTTTCTTACGGACAATTCGCTTGATGACCACCTAATCACAATCTGAGAAAATTGGGGATACATTCGACACATTATGTCAAATCATTAGAATATTATCTTATGATAGTAACTATATTCACTATTCAGCTCGACATACCATTGATCATGATGGTTATATTCATAGACGGAGTTTACCAGAAGTTCAGCACTCTCTAAGAGACATGAATTAGAACAGGCTACAGAACAATGAACATTTATATTTTGATGATTATTAAAATCAATATTCATTATTTAAATTTTAGAGAAATGTTTATACTACAAAGATTGCCGGCCATAGAAAGATAGAATATGATCTCTTTCCTCCTGTCCTTCAATATGTATGAGCAATGGTCAGGAAATTGGTCACATGAATAAGTGATAGTTGATAATAACTGATTACTCTAAAAACAAAAAATCCAATTAAAATGCAACATCTTTCTGCACGTGGATGGTCTTTTGTCATGACGTACACAAAAGGTATCAACACTTGCGATGGAGATGTTAATGGCCCGGCCACAGATCACTGATTAGTAATAATGCCTTCAGCCTATTTCAAAGTTTCAAGCTTGCTGTCATTAAATTGTAACGAACCTGGGAGCAGGTAAGGGATTAGTTATAATACCTTTATTATTTTTACACCCCGTTTAGCAGTTGGTACATTACCTCTGGATTACAAGTAGATTATCTGAAATATAAGATAGCCATTATTTCAAATTGTACACTTAATTATTACAATAACCATTTAATTTTACAGATCTGTTTGGGTGTTTGACACGTCTCAGAAAGAATGGATCAGAAGAAATTTTAGCTGCCTGGAGAAATGATAGCGATTTAAAGCATATGAAGCAAACTGCGAAAAGAGAAGAAGAGATATAACACAGTATAGGAGTCGCGTACGAGTAATGGTAGAATCAGCGAAGCAGCGGAAGTACGAGGATTTTTGTTATTTACTAAGAGTTAATTACTAAGAGTAAATTTAAGAACACCTTCATATCCATTGTGCGATTTTACAGTACCGTCTGTCTGTCTAGCAGAAATACCTATTACTCTATAACAGAATTAAATTTCTTTAATTGCGATTAAAGATAAATTATTGTGACTACGTGTTTAATAAATCCAAACAATGCATACTCGAAAATCATCACATTTCAAGCGAAGTGAACATTTAGCATAGGACGTAATTTCGTAGGGGTTTTTACGTTTGATGCCAAATGCAATGCTTGAAATGTGCATTATAAGGTGCAATGTTGTTGTACTTGTAGAGTAGGAGTAGTATCTTAGGTGAAGTTCTTATGTCCAGAAGGCAGAATTCACGTTTAATGGTAATAAATATCTATGGCATTTTCAGTAACATAGGCGTGTAAATCAAATCATGTGATTATTGTCATCACGTCGGTGCATATTTCAGTTTAGTAACGAGTGCAAACCTTAAGAGGCAGGGTCGATTTTCCGTTTTTTTGATAGAGGAGCTGGAGAGCATAAGCTGCCAGTAAGATTTTACCCTATGGATAAATATTGTTCCAACATTCTGAGTCGAAGTTATGAATTTCTTAATAGCAGATTTGCCCTTCTGTAATTCTAACGCAATTTGCCGAAAATAAATCTCCTCCAACACATTCTGGGTAAAACCATTGAAACTTGGAAGTTATGTAATATGGCATAATCGAGCCAATTTTTTTAGGCCTCAGACGTGAAAAAATCTATTTTTTAAATTTGAAAATCAACATTTTGGCCATTTTTGTTACAGGAACCAACTTTGAAAATTCATATTTTCACTCCTGAGACCGAAATAAAAAATCAGACCCATCAATTAAAGTTTTGTTTCATAACATAGAACTATGAAAAACCACAACGTTTCAAGGTAATATTTCAAAAAATGGCAGAGGAGATATATTTTGACGTTTTTTTTCGGCAAATAACGTTAGAAGTTCGCCCACGCACTGGAATTCGTAACACGAAAAAAACTTTATTTGAAAAATTCATAACATCAGCTGGGAATATTTTTATTCTGTAAATGTGTACTACCTTAGCACACTTAAGAACTACATCACGTAATTGGTGCACACTAAAAGTGTGCGAGTTTTTAATTGAACATTTAACATTACGAGAACATAATTTTAATCAGTGCAAGTTTATCAAAGTCGCATTAATCGCACTTTATCAAAGTCGCACTTAAGTGTTGCAGTTTTAAGTGTTCTAATATAGTAGCTGTTATTTTGCTCTATCAGAATCTGGGGTTGTGTTGAGAAACACACTTTTGTATATAAGTATATACCAACATTTGACACAATAGCTGTTCGGACTGAACGGAACCTCTCAGCTTCAGTTCCTTGGTATACCGATCATCGGCATACCGATCATCGGTATGCTTGATTGGGTACTGAGTGATGTCAGAGAGGCCTGTGGCTATATATAAGGAAGACCGGACAGACAGATATATATATTTTTTAATTTATATATGAGGAAGAATTATAAGTAGTAAGATAACTATAACTGTCTAAGACGCTATTCAGGCAGTCAATAGACCGATACGATATATATTTTCATGATGCTAATGAATCGAAAAGTTTGACAACTGAAATTTTCGCAGTTTATGCTTTTGAAGCAATTTATGTGTTCCAGTTTCTACCGTCAAAACAAAAACTACAAATGCAACTATTCATTGGGTGCGATGAAAAATATGTTATTATTTATGTTAGTTCTGTTTTATGCTTTTGAAGCAATTCAAGTGTTTCAGTTTCTACTCTCAAAACAAAAACTGCAAATGTAACTATTCAGTGGGTGCGAAATAGATGTAAAATATGTTATCATTTATGTTAGTTGCGTGTTAGTTATGTGTTAGTTATGTGTTAGTAATGTGTTAGTAACGTGTTAATTATGTTAGATTTTCATTATGTTAGTTATGTTAGTTATGTTAGTTATGTTAGTTATGTTAGTTATGTTAGTTATGTTAGTTATGTTAGTTATGTTAGTTATGTTAGTTATGTTAGTTATGTTAGTTATGTTAGTTATGTTAGTTATGTTAGTTATGTTAGTTATGTTAGTTATGTTAGTTATGTTAGTTATGTTAGTTATGTTAGTTATGTTAGTTATGTTAGTTATGTTAGTTATGTTAGTTATGTTAGTTATGTTAGTTATGTTAGTTATGTTAGTTATGTTAGTTATGTTAGTTATGTTAGTTATGTTAGTTATGTTAGTTATGTTAGTTATGTTAGTTATGTTAGTTATGTTAGTTATGTTAGTTATGTTAGTTATGTTAGTTATGTTAGTTATGTTAGTTATGTTAGTTATGTTAGTTATGTTAGTTATGTTAGTTATGTTAGTTATGTTAGTTATGTTAGTTATATTATGTTAGTTATGTTAGTTATGTTAGTTATGTTAGTTATGTTAGTTATATTATGTTAGTTATGTTAGTTATGTTAGTTATGTTAGTTATGTTAGTTATATTATGTTAGTTATGTTAGTTATGTTAGTTATGTTAGTTATGTTAGTTATGTTAGTTATGTTAGTTATGTTAGTTATGTTAGTTATGTTAGTTATGTTAGTTATGTTAGTTATGTTAGTTATGTTAGTTATGCTAGTTAAGTTACTTACCTTATTGGCCTTTATTTAGCCGGCCTTTTTTCAAGCGGCCTTTTTATTAACCAGCCCTATGGACAAAAATCGAATCATTTTGAGCCGTTTTAACCGGCCCCTTGGACAAAAATTTTTCTATTGGTTACCAGATAAGGGATTTAATGCTTTAAAATGGCCACTAAAACCCATTTATACTTAATAAATTACATCAAAAGACCCAAATACCGATCTAATTTGATGATACAGGTCATTATCGTGCCATATAATGACGTTCAAGATAATTTAACACTGTATAATGCAAGTCACAAAAGTTACCTTTGACCTTGATTGACTGGCCTTTAATTTGACCGGCCCCACTTTAACCGGCCTTTTTTTAACCGGCCCTTTGGACAAAAATTTCAAAGTCGTTTTTGTCCTTAAGGTCCGGTTAAATAAAGGCCAATAAGGTATGTTAATTATGGGTGTGTTTATGGTATTTTGACCATGATTTGAGGGTGCATTGGTAGACTGTAACTAAAACAATTATAATTGCTAATAAAGAATGATCAGAAAGTGGTCGGGAGTGAGGGGGTGTCAGTAGGGGTTCACCAGGGTCCAGGGGGTCAGCAGGGGTTTACCAGGGGTCAGCATGGGTTCAACAGGGGGTCAGTAGGGGGTCATCAGTATAATACTGTCATAGGCCGGAAATTATAATTTTTCTCATGTGAGAGAAAATGGGTAAAATTGAGACAAAAATTTCGAATTTTTTGTCTAAATTTGATGTGGCTAGATAGGTAATAAGAATGTACAATAAGATATTCATGATACATGTTAGTATAAAATACGATGGAAACTGTGAAGAAGCCTGGAATCTGAATCATTAACGATCGAGACCAAAAGCCATCATTGCGGCTCAAAGTCAATCACAGCTTTAACCTATTCGTTAATGGATAACGAAAACAGGAAATTCTTCCTCTGTCACACTCCTCAAACTCAACCCCGCCGTGCAAGTTCATGTACTTTAAGATCATCATGGGACCATGGGTATTAACTTATTCAGCACCTACTGCATGGTTATCATACTTTGAAAATAAACAGTTAACGCCTAGGTAGCTAATAGTACATAGAATGGGAGAGGCCAGATCAGCTTCTTGGAGGGCACTTGACGTCCTACTTGTAGGAGGTACGTTTTTATCTTTTCAGATCGTGATTGAAATTCTTCAGACAGACTATGTTACGAAACTCCAAACACACCAAAAGTTATGAAGCTTTACTTCTGTTCACTTTTTGGGCCACCCGGAATTTTGAAAGTCTGAATGTGCATTTTTATCACCGTTCGATGTAAAATAATTTCAGATTCAAATAGTAAGAGAGTTGAGTTCAACAGAGACAAATTGGCGCCGGGTGCAAACGTACGCCTCAAAGAAACAAAGGTTTAGCAACCTTACTTTTTCACCAGCCTTTTTTAACACCCCTAGGGACAAAAATCATCTCTTGGACAAAGTTTCTCAAGTGGACATTACCATATAGTACCATAATAGTACAAAAATGAAAATGAAACTGTACAGGTTACCTGTTACACAGTGGAGGATTTAGAAAACCAGATGAAGAACAAAGATCTAAAACACTTCACCGACATCATTGTATGGGTGGGGATTAACAACATTAAGCACCCAAGCTGCAGCAATGCACGTGTTCGCGAGGTAAAATTTAATCAATGAATGCGGAATGCCTTGATATAACTAAAGTGATAATATTCATACACTGTAGGACCACTCCCGTGCAAATTACTGCCGTGCAATTATTTCAAGGGCATAACTGGTCGTGCAACAATGCGCTAATCTAACGACTTTTAGTGGTACTGTTGTACTAATTGCACTGAGTTTCACCTCGTGAAATTATTGCACTAATCAAACTTGGCTTCGCTTCGAGTAATTTTATAGTTCTGACACCTCGTGCCAATGAGTGTACTTATCAAAACTTGGCTTCACCTCGGGTGATTAATTGGCACTCGGTTTCACCTCGTGGGATTACTGCAACAGTACCAATCCAATGTTTCACCTATAAAGGTGTATGGGTATACTACAAACATAACAAAATACTGCATATAATCGATTTTCTAATTCAAGGATTGACATCAGAGGCGGAAGAGACTAAACTGTGAATCATCAGCGGTTGCCCTACAGTTGTAAGGCTTCCCTGTCATCTGCGATGTAGATGTCCCATCAGCAGGTGACAAAGGGAAACGGAGGGGTTTCAGCCCACCGTGCCCCTCACAGCTTACAACTGTTAGGCTGGGCCACCCATGACTCCGGAATCCTGAGCATTATAGTTTAGAGGGAAGGGAGAGGAAAAGAAAAACAGTTCAGTAGAAGGGAAAGATCAATTAGTGCTAAAATCGTGTAAATAATCCTAATATAAAGCTATTTTAACCTGAAAGTACAAGTTAAAATTAATGGGAGGTTGCAGGCATCTGCCTGTCCACCCGGGTTTGGCCTCTTAAATTATGATCCCACTTCGTTCAACCAATCACTTATTTTTCGCAACAACTACCTTTTCTCCTGTTATGACAATGTCATTGCCTCTCAAGTGATGTAATTTATAGCACTATTTAATACTGTAATACAGACAAACAACACTGCATGAACTAACAGGATGGCAGGATTATTGCAAGTCATTTTACAGATGGCAGTCAGACTGACAACGGTGGTGAGTACACTATCCCAAAGAAGGAGAGTGTATGTTGTGGGCATCCCTCCAAGCCTAGACGAGGACATCACAAGAAAAGGAATACTTTTCAACCGAGTCCTCATAAAAGAGCTCCAGGATGCTCACTTTATCTCAACTTGCGACCTATTAAATGAAGAGGGAACAAGGTTGCAGGCAGAATATGCTATCCATGGTGAATCTGTATGTTTACATCTTAACCTCAAGGGCATCCGACATATAGTGAGCAGATTGAATTCTGCAATAAAACGCAGATCAGGAATATTAAGGTTCCGGTGATGTCTTTCGTTAAGTATTTAGTCAATTTATTCTCTAATTTTACTGTGAATACTAGATAAAAGACTCTTTAACTTGATTCAGTAGCAATATTGGTACGATGACTTGGGACCTAATTGATTAATTGGTAACGTCAATGACTCTTTAGAACCACATTATATGCAGAGATATGATCGACCCCTTGATAGTATTGTTTTCGTGGCACAACTGTGCAATTAATTAAGTTGATGTGCCACTATAATTAATAAGGTTAAATTATTATTATTGTTCAGCTTAAATACTGAAATAGGAGTATACCTCTGTAATTTTAAGTGACAGGTACCTTTAGCTCTTTAGGAACGTTTAGCCTGACGGTAAATTTAGGTTGGGAGATATGTGATCAAACTGCAAAATGCATGATGTCGGGTGGAAGTTTTGTAGAAAATGGCTTATATAATGGGAATAAGAGATATATTAGTTATTATCTGGTGACTGGTATGACAAATAAATATTAAATTATGAAATTTTTTATTATAACCGATGTGATGCATCTTACTACTTATAATTCTTCCTCATATATAAATTAATGAATATATATCTGTCTGTCCGGTCTTCCTTATATATAGCCACAGACTTCTCTGACACCACTCAGTACCCAATCAAGCATGCCGATGATAGGAATGTTCATACAAAAGTACCAGTGACGTTTGACACCACCAGGTATAAAGACATCACTTAGAGGAGTAGGCACACCCGATTAAAATATGACCTCATCACTGATAAGAACTTCAGTACTACATTGTACTGTACGAATTGCTGAAGCGAAAAAATGGTGAACGGTGGCCGGAGGCCACGGGCCCTGCTAGTAATTTCAATTGTTGTAAAACCGATATGAATCGAATCATTAGCTATCGTCAACATATTTTTCCAATAAAAATGCTAGGCATTAATAAGTTAATACAACAAAATGACATTTTGAATATTATACACATCATTTTGTTTAAATCTTAATTCAGTGGTCCAAAATACAATGAGATTAATTAGCGAGTAAAAAGAATTTGTCTTATCGCTGGCATTTAGTTAAACTGAGTTTTGAACCAATATCTCAATACTTCAATAGAATGATTGTAGTAACATAAAATCGTGAAAAAACATTTGAAAAAATGAAGATTGAAGAGAAATAATATTATACTATTTATCATATAGGATGAAACAGATTTTTAGACGGTCGACACGATCTCTGCAATGGCGATGGCTGCAATATTCGGGTGGAGCTTTAGGCTTCTACAGCAGAAGGACTTCCGGTATTGTGTATTGTCCTGCATTTTTATCTACTAACCACAGTTCAATTCAAAAAATTTGTGTCTTTTAAAACACATTGCACGCGATTTAAGTTTATTTTCTTCAGAAATACTGTTGCAACGCTTACTGAAGGAACTCCCCTGGGAACAAGACACAACGAAGCAGACAAGAAAGGTCTTGTGGTACTGTGATAATGGCGATACTGTCTACAAATATGGCAAGGTATGATTCAAAAATACCTGTAGTTAACATTTGTTCAGATTCTAGTGTCTAATTGAGTATTGAGTAGTTGACTCTGAAGGACCAACATTCTAACATTTCTTTTAAATTTTGGTATGGGTGGTGGTCCCATTACAAAGTATAAGCTCATGAGCCTTGTTATGACAATAATTGATGAAATGTCGAATCAAAATTATAATATTGTTATATTGTTATCATTGTGTGAATGTAATTTTCGCTATTGATCGCTTTCTTATCTTATAATGTTACCTGTCCACCTATCCATCCTTTCGCCAGTAATGAAATAGCACCACGAGACCTGGTAGCACAACCACTGTTGACAAGCATTATTAAAACTATGTAAAGAAAGAGACACAAAGGGAATTCAACTCAGTCCTGGTAAACCCCTACAAGGACCAGAGGGATTACGTGGGCTGCATGCTGACAATGAACCCGTGCTCGACAAGAGGGCAACATAGCATCTCTGTTGGTTGGTGAAACTAGAGGTTTCAACTAAAAGTGCAAGTTTAATCTACAGCAGTATACACTTAATTTAAACTTAGCCCTCGTTACCTATATCAAAAAATAAAATAGATTAAATTAATGAATTCATGAATAAATTACATTGAGTAACACTCATAATGAAAGATATAATAACTTTTCAACAGCTGCTTGATGAGATCAACCACATAATAACGTAATAACGCGAACTGCTGTAAAATGTAGTATAAGTATAACTTTCAAATCTGACAAAGGAATCTGAAACATTTAACCACTAATGCAAGAAAATTTAGATAAGTAGATAACTGAATTCACCGAGTGAGTTCTGGAGAATACTATTTTGCCTTTTGAAATATAAAGAAATGTTTTCCTTGGTCTTCAAAGCCTGGCAAGAAAGGTGCTCGGTAGCATATGCCCCGCTAAGCTGTTTTAGCCCTTGGCTGGCACCATGGTCCTGTGTTAGAGGGCGGTCAGATTACTGCTGCCTGCACTGGTATTCTACCTAAATATCTAGATTAAGAGACAGTTAAAAGCATATAATAATGAAAATTTAGGTACTTCCATATTCAAATCAATTCTGATTGTACTACTAAGTTGTCGATTGTATAGAGGGTTAGGGTGAAAACATCTGGATGCAGAGGCCAAAACATCAGTATAACACATGCTCTGCATGCAATCCATGCCTGCAAATGTTATGTATAGGTTAAGTTTCAGGACTTGATTAAGTCATACCACAAGGTTGCATTAAGTATTTGAAACGACATCAAGATGGTATCATGTGATAAGACAGTTTGTGTGTCTTTTGTATACATGGCTCATCCCACTACATGCCAGGAACTACTCCGGTATAGTGGTACTAGTATATATCATAGGACCTGGCTTATAATGGGTTAAGCTTGGCAGTTTGAAGCACCTTATGTCACGTTATGTCTATGAACCATGCAAACTTATGCTATGCACTCGAACAACACACAGAGTACAGTTTAAACTGACCCCATTATAATCAAAATATGGTTCAAACAGTTCGAAATGTGTGTTAGTGTCAATTTATTGATGATTTATTGTTAATTCATTGTTGCCATATAGTCAAAATAGATTCACGGTTGACAATTAATTGCCATGATTTATTTCAAAAGTTTAATTTGATATCAAATAATCAGGTAACAATATCACTTTGCTAAACAAAACTCCGTTCAAGAATTATTAACAGCCCAAAAATCTGGCACCAAATAAGGGCCCAGAACACACCTTACGGCATAATAACACTGGTCCCCTTGCAAGTAAACAATCAATCTATATCTTATAGAAATATTTATAAATGGCTTAGGAAGTGTCTTGTGAAAATGGACTAATGAATATAAAATTAACAATTCCGTTATCAATATAAATAAATAAATAAATAAAAATTGCTATTATAAAGCACTACTTTAAAGCAAGCTTATACTCAGTAGTGCTGAACCAAACTGTAAACTAAAATTAAAAATCTATGTTGGAAACTAATACCAAAAAGAGCAGATCTCGCAAAGAGCAAAAAACAATGTCATGCAGAAAGTAAAATGTCCTAAGAATTCCACAAAATTAACAACAAAATAAGTTAAAACTTTATGCCATTTATTCTAAAAATCAAGAGATGAGAATAAGTAAGTTAAAAAGAGTTGATAAGTTAAATAAATAAGTTGATAACAACTCCTTTAATAATGAACAATTAAATTATGCAATCAATTTCTTCAATTCAAGAGTTGATAAGTTAAATAGATAAGTTTTTAACAACTTCTTAAATGAACAAACATCATTTGCAGTAGTTATTTCATTGGGTAAACGATTCATCAATTTTGGACCAATGACACTTAAGCTATGATTACCATGCATTGAATCAAGGATAGGAACAATAAGTTTGAGATGATGGCCATGGTGTTCATATTTGAAAAGTTCCTGAAGATACTTAGGGCAAGACCAATCACTGATTTATAAGACAGAAGACCTAATTTAAAAAATAACACGTTTTCTAACATCAAGCCAGTGTAAATCATACAAGTCATTTTCCATGTGGTCATGCTTATACTTTCCAGTAACTGTTTTGGAGCAGGCATTCTGTATGAGCTGAAGTTGGTTGAGAAGCTTTTCTGAAACACCAAAATATAATGCATTACAGTAATCCAGGCATGAAACCACCAATGAATTAACAACAGTTTTTAGCTGATCCCTGCTGAGCAGAAAACGTATTTTATTAATGTTCCGAATAGTCCTGAAGGATTTCTTTTTCAGCTCAATAACCTGTTTACTCATAGTGAGCTTTGTTACTCAAAATAACGACTCATGTGACCTCAGCTGCTGTATTAGCTACAGTTCTTAGTCGTTTCCGCTCCTCCACCTTCCTCTTGATTTCCTGACGCTCTTCGACTGATCGGTCCGGGCAAACAAACACAGTCTTGCAGGCAGCAATGTCCTTCAGATTCTTTGCTTTCCTGAGAATCTGCTTCACGTGATCTGAACCTCGCAAGACGACCTTGATTGGTCTCTTCAGTCCAGCCTTGGGTACCAGCCCCATCCTTGAACTCTGAATCACGCACGGCTTTTCTCTCAGGTGAGAGAAAATTTCTCCAACCTTTTCCTCCACGATCTCGTTGTTTTGTTCTTCCACGCCGAAGATAATCACATTACGGGATCTGTCTTCCGCTTGTACAACACTCTTCACTGCCTCTGCGATCTTCTTTTCGGAGAAAACTTCTGAGCATTTGCTCTCCAGTGCACTAGCATAGGTCTGGATACCACCCTTCACTGTCTCTTCAACTTTGGCAGAGTAAACTTCGGAACATTTCGTCTCTACTGCACTGGCATAAGACTTCATCCCAGCTTTCACAGCTTCAGAACATGTAGACTCCACTGCACTAGTACAGGTCTCTATTCCAGTCTTCACTGCTTCCTGAACCCTTGTGAGCTGTCTGTTCTTCTGCGTGATGACTTTCTCCTGCAGACTGATGATCGTTTTCTGATCTGTAATCTTCTCTGTCTTGAGCTTCTCAACTTCTTCCGCTACTCCACACGCAGCACTCATGAGTGGCTCCATGTAGTACTCAGTGAGCCAGGCAAAGTGCCCCAACCACTCGCAAAGTTTGTCTTTGTTTACCCTCGTGTAAACAGCACGGCCGTCTCGCACAGCGTCCTCACCCATATTCAATACTCGAGCCATGTCTTTAAAAACAAGTCCCGTAACTCTCTGAACTGCTGGAACATCTCCTTTCCGGAACTCCGTGTGGCAGGGTCTGTCAATCCCAATCCCTTCAAAATAGGGACTGAATCCTTCAAGAGGGATGGGCATTATACAAATGTACTACGAATTGTACAATGATTAAATACCTCAAGGTACGCGTTGCAAGATAACTTGGTAGGTTGCAAGAGCTGATAAGACGAGCAACAAAAGCGATAACACATTACACACTCATAACTTACAATTCAGTGTTGCTACTGCCTTCCATTATATATCATGCTTATTGGCAATAGATTCATTTTCACCAATGAATGCTCATAGCAATTCAATGAATTGTTATTGCTGACAATAAAATCAAAGCTGCCTCTGAAAAAAAATCGTCATAGTGAACCCTGAGTCATACCCTGACTCTAACACAAGCCAAAATGAAGTGTGGGGTTTGTTTAGGGTTTGGATTTATAAGTTAAAGTTCATTTTCGTTACTAAAGATCCATTTTTGACAATTACGGTCATATTGAATTCATTGTCAACAATGATGGTTCATTGTCAACACTGGTGATTCATTGTCAATTATAGAAAGTTTAGTTAATCCATAACTGTCAACATTGCCACTAATGGCAATGAAAATTTGTCAGATTCCCTGTACTGTGTACAACCTTTTGTTGATATATTGTGCTCAAATCTAGATGTCATGAAAATTTCCTCCTTGTCTGACCAGATGATATTTGTATACTTGAATTGTTTTAAATAAGACAAATGATAACTTTGATACCAAATGAACATGAAACTTATTATGAAACTATACACTAAATTGTGGTAGGAAGAGTATTAAGGCGTCCATCTAATAAATTTAAACATTTGCATTTTTGAAATTTGCCTTCAAAAGTGATTGGGCTCTATTTCTAGTGACAATTGACTTTATACTTTAATCTTGTCTGACAAGATAAAGTTTCCCAATAAAGATAAAGAATTCTCAATAATGCACAAGGACCAACTTATGACACTGAAGCTCATGAAACAAACACACTCCATTGTGGTAGGGGCATTAAGTTAATAGGTTAGGTACCTTTGCAAGCATTTTATTATTTGGATCTTGCATGTTCTTAGTCTGTACTCTGTGTGACATAGTTAGTTTTTTAAAACATGGTCATATCAATTTGTTGCCTCACCGATCATTAAAGTACTTTGTCCTGTTTCAAACTACCAAGGCTATAATGGAGGCATCTCATCAAGACCTAAGGATAGTGATTAGAACTGGTGGAATTAAGTTTTTTCGTCAATCTTGTTATTTTAGAAGTGTATCAGAAATGAATAAATTGTAATATGGGTAATGCAATATTTGGCAATGCAATATTTGACAATGCAATATTTGCCAACCAACAAACTTAATCAGTACTCAATCCTCAATAAACAGGTTGCTGCTTTGATGAAACAAGGTAGTTCTCCAGAGACGAAGTCAATAACAATCTACAAAGAGTACAAAGAAGAATCTATAACATAACACAGATTGTAAATATAATCTATTTTCATAATTTCAACAGCACATCATCAAAAGATATTTTTGCTGATGATTTAAAATAAAATAAAATAAAATAAAGTATTTTGATTAACACATCAACAATGTTTTCATAAATCAACTGCCTTCAAACTTCCACTAATAACTGGATCTTCCAGCCTCTAATGAGATAATTAAAATTAAAAATATACCTAGGTAACAAAACCTGCAATAATGAAAAGGAATGATAACCAGAGTATTAATTATCAACTTAAAAATATGCTGATTAAAAACATGAAATTTGAATGCTTCTAATAATTTAAATAAATTTTAAAAAATATGGTGAATATAATAAGTTAGATTTAATTACATTAAAGTAATTAGTCAGATTTTTTCAGAAACATAAACCAAGACAAGAATAGCACAAAAATTGTATTATTTGATAATAACAAAAACTTTCCAAGACATTCGTGTAATTGTTATTACAAAATATTCTAATTGCAAAAATTATTTAAATTTGAGCCGCGCGCGCGCCGCGCACACCGATCACTGAATGCGCAAAAACTTGGTCATGGTACCCGAAAAGAGCCTCGTCGGCCATGGTTTGGCCGACGTGGCTCACTTTTAAAACAATTTGGACCTAAAAATTGATTTCAAAAAATTTTCCCCAAGTGAGCCACCTCGGCCACCATAGATCAGGATGTTATCTTCCTAAGCCCGCATAGGTGTGTGTACGCGCGCGGCGCTTCCCTACGCGCGCGCCGCGCAACGCAGACAGGGATATACGTGTTTAGCAAGATGTTATCCTACCCTCGCGCGCGCGGCGCAACGTTCCACATAATTGGACGTCATCTTTGCATTTGAATCTTCGACAAGTCAGAAGAAAGGGACGGACATCGCCCGTCGACGTGCGCCCAGACTCGAAGTCTGCCTTATTTTTAAAAAATATGGGCCAGATAACGTCTGGCAATGGATCGTTTGATGGATTTCTCCCCCACTTGCTAAACACGTATATCCCTGTCTGCGTTGCGCGGCGCGCTTCCCCAGAAGCGCCGCGCGCGTACACACACCTATGCGGGCTTAGGAACTCCGCCACCAAGAATATGAAACTAATACAGTGATCAATAATCTCCACAATGACAAATGTTGCCAGGCGTTGCCTGGCCCCCTGCGCGCGCGAAGCGCGCGCGCCCCGACTCGCAGAGTCCCATAATTTAATTTAAAATTATGGGACAGACAACGTCTGGCAAGACAAATGAGCTGAGACTACCATTGCAACTATGCACCTCAGAACTGAGTAAATGAAATTTCAAAAGACAAGTTGAGTTCATACTTCATATGTGCCAATTTACAGTTTGGGGACCAAATTCCTTCAGTATGAATATAAACTGTGCTGTATTTTAATGTATTTTTGTCAATTAGCGAATCTCCAACTGTTAATGAATGACAATACATTTTTTACCATTGTTATAGTAATTTACAATTATAGAAGTAAATCAACAAGATAATTTACTGATTTTAACCTGTTGGCTCTTTGATAGATTTTGGTGTGTATTATTATGAAGAAATGAGCCTGCCTTATGTTCTTTATGATTGGTACCTGCTTGTGGTACAATGCTTATGTTTTTTTAACTTATTGTTGTATTTCGAGTACCTTGTTAGGGTACATGATGAGTGAATAAGTGTGGCGAGGAATTGTATCCAATCATGTTGTATGACAAAATTTTAAACTAAACTAAACTATTACCTACATAACTGGTATGTGTGCTCATCAGTCAATAAAGGTCGTCAATAAGGGTTACATTTTCATGCTATGTTTTTCAAATCAGAAAAACATAGCATCCCATTTTAGTGGTGCAGAAACCACCGACTCCCCCTCCTGCTGCAAGCAGATCTATCCCTCTACCTGGGTGCAACCCTTGGTGCCTTGAAAAATGGCTTAGCCTCCACATCCTGGATATGATAGATGATAGTACATCTGGTCCCTTATCATTGGAGTTTTTTGATCAGACCCCCCTAAAGAGTGGCAAATATTTAATTTGAAAAAAACAAAAAAACAACCAACCAACCAGCCATTTGCCTAAAATAAGGTCTAATTTTGGCCAATTGGCAGATGTTCATTGGCTGATGACCCCCTCCCCCCATTTAAAAAAACCACACTATTAATGTTGGGAGGAAAATGGAGTAACAGTATGAACTTGAGAACAAATAACCATGACATTGCTGCATTGAAGCAAATTTTCGTCAATTAACTTATGACATTTTCAAGCTGAAAGATTTAATTATTACAATACCTACTGGCAAACAAATAATTGATAACCTAAAGGTATGAAAAACGTCTTACTATCAAACATGTAAAGCACTATAAAGCAATTCGTGTTCAAAAGTCAAAAGTCCTCAAAATATTGAAATTAAAAAGTTACGAACTATATACAAATTCAATGGTGAAATGCAACCAATTACAATTACAATACCTTTTTCGAGGTAATATTTATCAGTTTTGACGTTTTGGTTATAGCCATTTAACACTGCTGAGTATAAGCTAGCCTTAAAAGTAGTGTTCCTAAAGTACAATTATTATTATTATTATTAAACATGATACAAAATGAAATAAATCTGTGTAAATCAAATATGCCCGGACAGATAAGATAAATAATCAAAATACACCCAATGGTATAGAGTATTCCTGTGTATTGAGCGACTGTTTTCTACCTACTTTAAGCATAATGCTCTCCATATAGCGAAGCCGAAGGTCGTTCGAGCAATTTCCAAGGATTTTGATATCCTTGAAAACAAACTCGCACTCAGGATCACTTATTATTCGTTTGCCAGTAGGTATTGTAATAATTAAATCTTTCAGCTTGAAAATGTCATAAGTTAATTGACGAAAATTCGCTTCAATGCAGCAATGTCGTGGTTATTTGTTCTCAAATTCACAGTATTAATCTCAAATAATTCGCTATTGCTTAAATAAGCTCTAATTTTGGCCAATTGGCTGATGTTCATTGGCTGATGACCCCCCTCCCCCCATTTTAAAAAAACACAGTATTAATCTCAAATAATTCGCTATTGCTCCTAATATGATGAGCAGGATCTATTGTCAGTTGTATACTGATAGCTGAATCTTGTTTGAAGTGATTGGTCATTGATGCAGTGAAACACAAATCTCAAAAAAATTTCAGTATATCCTAGATGCTTCATTATATAGCCCAGAGAAAAATATATTTCAAGTTTTGTGCTGTAAAAATTTATAATTGAATTGAATTGAAATATAATTAATTTTTTTGATTTGAGATCAGGCTATGGCTCCTGTTGCTAGAGGTAAGAAGACCAAGAGGACTGTTACAAAGTACACCTTAGACTGCACTCATCCTGCAGAAGACAGTATTTTGGATCCAGATGATTTTGCTACATTTTTGACTGGTCGTGTTAAAGTCAGTGGTAAAACTGGGAATCTTGGAGATAACATTATCATCACAAAGGAGAAGAATACAGTAGCTCTTAGTGCAGATATTCCACTGTCTAAGAGATATCTCAAGTATTTAACCAAGAAATATCTAAAGAAGAATAATTTGAGAGATTGGTTAAGAGTAGTTTCTAACAATAAGCATTCTTTTGAATTGAGATACTTCCAGGTTGACAATGATGAAGAAACTGAGGAATAAATGATATTTGACTTTTATAAATGTGTCATTTATTTGTCTCTTGATTGATAATGATTATATCTGCATAAATCATTAACTTTGTAATTGGTCCATGGATTTTGCATACATTGAATTCCTATTCTAACACATTTTTTTGTGTGCAAACACAGGAGGACTAAAAACTGCATAAATTGATTGTTTGTGCTTTAAATTTCTATAAAGTTTCCAACAAAAGCACACAGTTTTCTGTGTCTTTTTCAATTTATTTATTTATTTCAAGCACTCCAGTAATCAAGCAGTCTGCACACATATGTGTCATGACAGCATTAATATGGATGATGATTTTGACCTAATCATATAAAACTCTCAATAATTTATGATATTTTATTTATTTATATATCACATAGGACATGAATGAAGACATAGTTCCTGCTAAAGTCCTGTTGAAAATGGTGAGTACTATGCCCCACCCCCATTGAGTATATTATTTGCTAGTACTGGGGGTGTCAAGCACATGTCATTATGTCAATGTCCATTTTGTCTAAAAAAGTAGAAATGGACACTGACGAACTGACACAATTTCATATTGCAAGCCTAAGGGGTGCTCACCTAAGTGGGATGTATCATATAGCACACAGGGCTCAAAGAGCCTGAGTGCTTTACAAAATTCAGTCCATGAGGGGTAGAGGACATGATATATATTATCCACTTGTGTGAGCTTTTGAATTGAATTGAATTGAAAATGATTTTTACAGCACAATTACAGTATATAATATTTTGTTCATGGTTCAAGCTTTCAAGCTTCTTAGTTCAAACTTCTTAGTTGTGTTGAAGGAAAGCACTTAGCCAAATTTTTGGGAGAATCCACAATTCAATTGCTTAAGGGGGGGTTCAAGCCAAATTTTTTGGAAAGATAATGGTTGACCCAAAAGGTACAACCCATCAGCCAACTTTTAGGCCAGGTTTGGTACCCCCAGACCCACTGGTGCTGATGCCAAAAGTGTGCCCAAAATGGGGGCATTTTTTGAAGGAGACTTGGACAGAGTCTGATGTGTGCAATCGATATATAATGGTCACCTGAGTTACCATAAACAAATTGAAGTCAATATCTCAAAAATTGCCGAAAATTTCAGAATCGCTTCAAAACTAAATTTTGCACTTACGTTAATAAGGGATCGTTCACATATTACGTAATCACCTTCATGGGGGAGGGAGGGGGTTTCCAAATGATTTCGTTACATGTTATTGTAAAAAATACAACTACTGTAAACTTGATTATGGGGGGGGGGGGTAAAAATCGGCCAAAATCCGATTATGTAATATGTGAACGGTCCCTAAACAGCGGAATTTTGATTTAAGTCCCCCAAAAAATTGGTCCTCGTACCAAAAATTTCTTTTGTTTTCCAAAATAGAGATATTACGTGACCCAGTGCTATTTATTGAATAAAGTTGGTTTCATTCAAAAATATTGATATTTGGCCAAGTAATTGGCCAAAATAGACGCTCATATGCCCATATATGGGCATACGTTTTTCGGCCCTAACTCGGCATTTTTTGAGATATCGACTTCAAATTTTATGGTAACTCAGGTGACCATTATCTATCGATTGCACGCTTCAGATCCTGTCCAAGTTGCTTTCGAAAAAATGCGCGCATTTTGGGCGCACTTTTGGCACCAGCACCAGAGGGTCGGGGTTACCAAACCCGACCTAAAAGTTGGCCCATGGGGTGTACCTTTTGGGTCAACCTTTTGAATCTCAGAAATGTGTTTTCCTAAAAATTTGGCTTGAACCCCCCCCTCCCCCCTCAATAAGTTTCAAACGTTTTGAAATCAAAGGATTTGGCTAAAATGTGGTGTGATGCTCAAAACACTTGAAGTAATTTTGGCAAAGCAAAAAATAATAAGGTATATCAGCAGTGGGTCAGTAGGGGGTCATTGGTATACTCTCATACAGGTCGTATAAAAGTATACCAGCAGGGGTTCAGTAGGGTTCACCAGGGGGTCAGCAGGGTTCACTTTAGGGGTCATTGATATTACTCTCATACGGGTCGTATGAAAGTATACAAATGTCCGGTGACCCTTACTGACCCCCTCACTACTGACGTCTGACACCCTAATGAAACCCTGCTGACTTTTTAGCCCCCCTGGTGAACCCCTCCTGACGACTTCTTGATCATTGTTTTAATGAATGTTTTGAACATTTGAATAAATAAATGATAATTAAAGGCACTTTGAAATTCACTTTGCCTTATTATCATGACACTTCACTGGTCTTTTGGTCAATGACCAGTCGGCTGCAACATAACTAACATAACTAACATAACTAACATAACTAACATAACATAACTAACATAACTAACATAACTAACATAACTAACATAACTAACATAACTAACATAACTAACATAACTAACATAACTAACATAACTAACATAACTAACATAACTAACATAACTAACATAACTAACATAACTAACATAACTAACATAACTAACACTAACAACTAACATAACTAACTAACATAACTAACATAACTAACATAACTAACATAACTAACATAACTAACGCAACTAACAACTAACATAACTAACATAACTAACATAACTAACATAACTAACATAACTAACATAACTAACATAACTAACATAACTAACATAACTAACATAACTAACATAACTAACATAACTAACATAACTAACATAACTAACATAACTAACATAACTAACACCAACTAACATAACTAACATAACTAACATAACTAACATAACTAACATAACTAACATAACTAATATAACTAACATAACTAACATAACTAACATAACTAACATAACTAACATAACTAACATAACTAACATAACTAACATAACTAACATAACTAACATAACTAACATAACTAACATAACTAACATAACTAACATAACTAACATAACTAACATAACTAACATAACTAACATAACTAACATAACTAACATAACTAACATAACTAACATAGCTATTTCAACTAACATAACTAACATAACTAACATAACTAACATAACTAACATAACTAACATAACTAACATAACTAACATAACTAACATAACTAACATAACTAACCTTATAACTAACATAACTAACATAACTAACATAACTAACATAACTAACATAACTAACATAACTAACATAACTAACATAACTAACATAACTAACATAACTAACATAACTAACATAACTAACATAACTAACATAACTAACATAACTAACATAACTAACATAACTAACATAACTAACATAACTAACATAACTAACATAACATAACTAACATAACTAACATAACTAACATAACTAACATAACTAACATAACTAACATAACTAACATAACTAACATAACTAACATAACTAACATAACTAACACAACTAACATAACTAACATAACATAACTAACGCAACTAACATAACTAACATAACTAACATAATTAACATAATTAACATAATTAACATAATTAACATGATTAACATGATTAACATAATTAACATAATTAACATAATTAACATAATTAACATAATTAACATGACTAACATGACTAACATGACTAACATGACTAACATGACTAACATGACTAACATGACTAACATGACTAACATGACTAACATGACTAACATGACTAACATGACTAACATGACTAACTAACATGACTAACATGACTAACATGACTAACATGACTAACATGACTAACATGACTAACATGACTAACATGACTAACATGACTAACATGACTAACATGACTAACATGACTAACATGACTAACATGACTAACATGACTAACATGACTAACATGACTAACATGACTAACATGACTAACATGACTAACATGACTAACATGACTAACATAACCAACATAAATAACATAACTAACATAACTAACATAACTAACATAACTAACATAACTAACATAACTAACATAACTAACATAAGATAGATAGATAGATAGATAGTTGACGGCAGGCTTACTAAAGCCCCCGTAGTGCCCCCAACACACAGGATTGGAGGACATATATGCCCGACCATACCCTTGGCCGACATGGTTCCTTGGTGGTATGCGAGCAGTATTCATATTTAGTACTCCAGTGAGTACGTCTCTGCCTTAGCATAACTCTAGTGCAGAGATATGAATGAGATAACTGCAGTCGGCCCTGTCTCAGCATATCTAGTGATTTGGTGCTCAATTTGCTGCGTCAGTGCGTTCAAGTTGTTAGTGCCACACACAGGTTTCCCATTGACTAGTGCCTACGCGCAGCCGTACGGGGAGTGCCAATCGTGCGCGGCACTTTATCAGAACGTATAACCCTGTTTGCATAGCGCGGCGCGTCCCGGGGGAGCGCGGCGCGTGCACGCTCTTGGACTCCTGTGCTGATGCGGTTAAGTTTTGTGGACTGTAAGATAGTTGATACAGGTTGCGTTACCTATGTGATGTATACAGTTATAACTGAGAGTGCATTGGGAGGTTCCCCAGTCCGGCAGTCGAGACCTTGATTGTTGATATCGCTAGCGTAATAGAGGAAGATAATTTTCTTTATGTTAGTGCATGATAATGAAATGGCAGGGGCATTCGATTTCCGAGCTGCTGAAAACGCAAATCACGGGTTGTCATCTGATTTGACTAAGTTAAACTTAAAGTACACCTGCGCGATAGCAATACGCCGGGCAATGCTGCCAAAAGTGCGCAAGAGACGACGTCCAGCCATCCGGCAAATCATTAACATAAGAAGAAAAGTTTAGCGATCGCGATGCAGTAGTGACACTTGGTTCAGAGATCGGCGTCCTCAGTAAAAAAGTTAGTAGAGATTGGAGTCCTAGGGTTTTAGATTGACTAATGAATCTCAGAGCATGATTCATTGAGATGGGGTCTTCTCAAAAGTTTCCATGCGGTTAGTTGAGAAATAAGAGCAGGAGCAGATAAGGTGCATGGCAGTTTCGTGGGAGTCTTCATCTCGCAGAAGCGACAGTGAGAGGGGTTTTGAAGTCCAGTTTGTTTTGAAAGTAGTTCAGGTTATTGTGTCCTGTGATAAGCCTTGTGAGAGGCCTCAAGACTTCGGCAGAGTATTTGAAAAAAAGATGTTGACCATGAAGGCGTGATTGTTGCTAATGTAGCTGACGATATTTTTTGGTAGAGGCGCTAATAGACGAATTGTTCCAGGAATCCGTGTGTTTGGAGTTGATGTGGTTGATGATCTTGTTCTTAAAGAAGGTAAATGGTATAGGAGGGTGGTGGGCTAACGAGGAGTTAGCGATAGAAGGGATGTCTCTGATGTTTGCTAGTTCATCAGCTAATTCGTTTCCCTGATGTCCTTTGTGACCCGGTATCCATTCAATTGAGATGGTATGTACTGTGGATACATTATTGAGATTATCATGAAGGTTCGTGATAGTCTTACTGGTAGAGTGCGATTTACTGAGTGCTTTGATGAGGGCTTGTGAGTCAGTATAAACTGTAGCTACTTTGTTAGCAGAGGTATAATTGGGGGAGTCGAGGAGGTCGAGTAGGTTAATGCTTGCTCGAAGTAGTGCATGAGCCTCGCATTGGAAGACTGTATTCAGTTTGGAGAGGGTATAGTTTTTTCGGTAAAGAGAGAGTCGTTATCGTCAAGGAAAATAACGACACCGTATCCTGTAGAGTTATCGGCGTGTTTGGAGCCGTCAGTGTAAGCTACAACTGTTGATTCGCTAGGTTTTTGTGGTTTGAAAGTGTTTGGTTCTGAAGTTATGTGAAGCTGGTAGTGTTTGCTACTGATATCTATAGGTTTTGTAAGGTCAGAATCTTCGATAGAGAATGTACCTAGGATATTATTTAAAATTCGGTCGATCACGTGGTGGCAAGGTACGAAAGAGGGCTTTTGGCTGTGGTCAATAGAAAGTTTTGGCCAATGTTCTAGGCTTTTTAGTCTAAGAGCTTGCAGAAGTGATGCCTTCTCGAGTTCAAGTTCTGCAGGAAGGAGGGCAAAGAGGTAGTGAAGAGCATCCTGTGATGTCGATTTAAAGGCTCCCGTGGCTAGTAGAAGAGCCAGGTTACCTGACTTGTTGAGAGGTTGCATGTTGGTCTTTTTATTTGTCAGTCTGGGAGCCCAAGATACGCATGCATAGGTCATGATGGGTTTAATGATAGAGTTATAGATCCAAATAACTTTGTCGGGACTGATCCCCCAGCGATCTCCTATCATTTTCCGAGTTGCGAACAGGACGTTAGTGCATTTCTTAGCTGTTGCGTTGATATGATGGTGCCAATTTAAACGATTATCCAGGTGGATTCCTAAGTATTTCACAGTTTTGCAAAATTCTATTTCAAGTCCTTGAAGTTCAAGAGGTCGAGGTAGCGGTAAGTTGTGTTTCCTACTGAAGATAATGACTTGAGTTTTGACCGAGCTTATCTTGAGTCCGTTGAGTTCACACCATTTGTTACAGATAGTTAGATATTGTTGGCCTAAGTCTCTAAGAGTTGTAAAGACAGAAACCGATTAACAGAATTGCCAGATCAAGTCCGCAAAGGCTTGGAGATTTCTCAGGGTCTCAAGGAGAATTAAGAGAGAGTCTAAAACGATGTTCCATAGAAATGGTGACAAGACACCTCCCTGTGGGGCATCCTGCCAGGATCCAGATAATTAGAGCGACCCCTTTCAGGCTCAGTTTAAGCTTCCTAGTGGAGATGAAGTGTAGAATCCAGTTGCTGACATTTCCTCTGGCTTTCGTATTTTCTAGGGCTTCTTTGATGGCACGGAAAGGGATGTTATCAAAGGCTCCTTCGATATCTAGGAAGATTCCAAGGGCAAAGTTACCTGCCTTAAGGGCTGATTCAACATTGGAGACAAGTTTGAGAATCGCTGGGGATTCTGTGCTGCTGCCTTTCCTAAACCCGTATTGTTTGTGTGATAAGGATGCTTCAAGCTTGAGATCTCGTTGAAGGTGCCAGAGGATAAGTCTTTCCATGAGTTTGAGTGTGCAGGAAGATAAAGTAATGATGCGAAAGGATTTTGCAGTGAAGTAGTCCTCCTTACCTGGCTTAGAGAGTATAACAGAGTTTGATGTTTGCCAAGCTTTGGGAAGTTTGGCTCTAAAAGAGAGATTCTGAAAATGTTAAGCAGAGGGACTTTAATGTGATGTGTCATAGGCCTCAATGAGGGATTTCATTTGTTATTTGGTCATCGCCTGGGGATTTACATTTCTTGAGGGAATTTATCGCTTCATCCAGTCTCTTTGGAGAGATGATATGATTGATCTCATCGATGGTGAGTCTCTCGCTACAGGGAGAGAGTTCACTTCTGTCTGGTTCTGTTTGCGTGAAAATGTTGGATGCTAGAGTTTCTAAGGTTTCTTTAGGACTTTCTGTAAACGTACCGTCTGATTTGCGAAGTGAGCTGAGGTTGCATTGTTTATTACCTTGTAGTGATTTGCAAATTCTTGATACATCTTTTTGTTTCTCTAATCCCGAGCAGAATGCTTCCCAGTTGGCATTTGAATGATTCTTAATCTGTGAATGGAGGAATTCTTGGGCTTCTTTAAATTTCGAATTAAGTTCCGGGTTGTCGGGATCAACTTCGTGGTTGTTCCTTGCTTGAATGAGGTCAAGTTCCAGGTCCGTGAGTTCTGGTGTCCACCACGAAAGGGTTTTTTTGTTCCTGATGAATGTTTTTGGACAAGATGAGATGAAGCAGTTGAGGAGCAATTTGTTTAAATTATCGACTTGCTGATTGAGGTAGGTCATATTCTTAGTGTGTATATTCCCAATGGAGCTGCTATAGACGTTTGGTGTGGATTCTAAAGTAGATTTAAGTTTAGTTTTGAATTTGGTCCAGTCGCATCGTTTTTTGTTAATTGTACGGATTGGTCTGGTTTTGATTTTGTCCTTTGAATCTAGATTTATAACAAATTCTATAAGGACGTGGTCGTACGGTGTACCAGAAGGATAAGTTATTGCACCCTCCCTTAAAAATAGAAATAACTTATCCTTCTGGGACACGAGTGTGTCCCAGAAGGATAAGTTATTTTCCAATTTTGAAAAAGAAAAAATAACCCATCCTTCTGGGACACGAGTGTGTCCCAGAAGGATAAGTTACCTTTAATTATTGAAAAAGAAAAAATAACCCATCCTTCCGGCACACGAGTGTGTCCCAAAAGGACAAGCCATTTCCATTTTTTTTGAAAGGGAAAAATAACTTGTCCTTCTGGGACACGTGTGTGTCCCGGGGGGATGGGTTGTTTTTATTTTGCAATGTTGGTGTGTCGATGCGCACATCTTTCCTTGGCGAAGCGTGAAGCTGCTCAGGCGAGTCTGGCAGAAGTGGCATACCCAGTGGTACACTTGTCAGGCGTTGCATGACCCCCATGCTAACCTTGCCCTAACCAGGACCCTGGTTACGCGCACAGATGATGGAGTGCGCGGCGCGGCAAGCTTCGTGCTTCGCCAGGGAGGGATGTGCGCATTGACACGCCAACATTGTAGAGTGGGGATAACTTATCCTTCTGGGACACACGCGTGTCCCAGAAGGGTGGGTTGTTTTTCTTTTTCAGTGGTGGAATAACTTATCCTTCTGGGACACACTCGTGTCCCAGAAGGATGAGTTATTTTTCTTTTTCAAAAATAACTAACATAAGTAACATGCGAAATACCGAAGATTCTTCTTCTGGAGTGTGACAGTGAAGAGTGTGACAGTGAAAGGCAGCTGTGAGATCCAGTGAGCGCTAACTTGGAATCTTGATCTGTATTCTGTGGCTAATTGTAATTACTATACATCGCATAATGTGTTAATGTACTCCGGTCCTCTGACAGCTCCCTTTTTGCATTATTCCAATCGGAATAAAGTTCTTAAAAATATAATACTTACAGCAGTTAACATTTACTTCGCCACCACTGGCTTCCAATCTGAAACTTGTTGACTTCATCACTAGGAAGAAACAGCAAAGTATCTAACTGTCAAGGGTATTAACTAGAAATTTGGTTTGAGAAATTAGAGGTTAAGAACTCACTTCTCTGAACGTTACAACGTTGGGTTTCTTGAGAACATATTGAGCTGATTGCCATTGAAAATTTGAAACCAAGCTACAAACTGACAGACCCAGTAAGACTAAGAATTACCTACTGCACGGATCCTGCTGTTTAAATCGGGAAACAATGTGAAGTTTGAACTTCAGTCAGAGGCATACCTAAATGCTGTCACCTCGGCATTATTGAATGAAATGATTTAACATCTTTTCTCTTTCAGATACCGATACGTTGAACCAAGGATCTAACTCCTCCGACGCATCTAAATTCGGGACAAGATTTCGCAATGATATGATGAAAACAGACTACAGACCCCAAGCCTCAGATGGAGTCAACAAAGTCCATGCTTTCTGGAATCCTGGATTTTCTCTTAATCTATAGGCATCGTGGTTATAAGTTAATTAATTGATTTTAATAAGTTACTTAATTAGGGTAATTAGGGCTATTAATGATAAGTTAATTCATATCCATCTCCATGTAAATAATTACTATTACCGTCCCCTGTCTATACTTAACGACGACATCTTGTTTCTGGCGGAAAAGGTTGTGCGCCATGAGAGCAAGAAGTTCAATTCAAGGGGCACGATTGAAATTCTGAAAAATTAATATCCGACATGTCATTTGCAGGTTAAGATCAATTAAATTAAAGTTAGTTAACACGTACTACTATTAATTGCCTTTTTGATAAATCACAGTAACTGTAGGTTCTGTTTTATGTTGTAAATTGTTTTTAATTAAATTTAAGATTTTATTTTTCAATGTTTAATTTCTTCAATTTCATTTGTTGTTACCTTAATATTTTATTTAATGAACATTGGTCATTGACTCTTATGATTTTTGATAAGTATTAATTTACTGTTAAATTAACTGTTAATTACTGTTAAAAGCTCCTTGTTTTTAGAATTAACGATTTTAATTAACATTTATAAATTAACCATTATTTGTAAATATTAAATTAATTGCAGGAATAATCTCTTGAATCTATGATTCTACTAACAAGTGACTTGCAGCTTATCCCATTGCCAAGTATCAAATTATAGAAATTTGATGTCTATAATTTCGATAACTTGGTTGGTGACTATACCTCAAACCATGGTTATTATGTGGTTAATCACGTACCGATGGGTTCAATATTTATACACGATAAGGGGGTTGCGTTGAAATGGGAAAATGGGAATCGGGCGGCATTCCAAAAGCGGGCATTGGACATCGAGTGTTGAAATTATACCGAATAGATGAGGGCCAGACAAAAACTAAGTAAATTTCATCAATATCAATTCTTCTATTACTCAATACTCAAACTCTCCTTCGAAAATATCCATTTCTTCTTTGAATTATTTCATCTATTCATTCTCAAATGAAAATTTAAATGAAAAGTGATTGTTGCTTGTTGTACCCTAACCAAATCCACTAAAATAGTTGTACTGTGCACAAAATGTAGTTTGCATAGCTGTGATAAGGGTAACTCTGGATGAATGAGTAAGAACATAAAGATAACACGTTTTTACGGCGATAAAGACGCAATGAAGGGTGAGCCGAAGCAAGCAGAACTGAACGCTAAGAAGGACTACATGACGTCCCTCTCTGACTTGACGAGCAACTCCAAGCCTCTCATCAACACACTGTCTATAGTGGCTGGGGAGAACAGAAAGTATGGGAAAAGCATCACCGAGACCATTGAGAGTCACCTTATGAAGGTATTAACTCATGAAGTGTTAACTCATGAAGTGTTAACTCATGAAGGTATTGTTAACTCATGAAGTGTTAACTCATGAAGGTATTATAGCGGAGGCAGTGCTCACCAAGTAGTAGTGCTACCCTTGCTGGGGGCCAAGGATCCTTAGTGAAACCTTAGTCCCAATAAGGTCCCATTTATTAATACACTCGAGTTTTGTAAATACGGCCTGGCCAGCACAGGACCGGTTCTTACGCTGATCTAATGCCTGTTTGACGAGGCTACAGACCCACGCCAAACTGATATTAGTTAGTGCAATGAAGTGAGAAATACTTGTGCCTTAAATAATGATGCACGAAATATGGTTTATTGAATGGGATGCCCTTATCATGGCGCAAAGTTGTAAATCGGTGGCGCCAAACTCTGTGATGGTATGACAAAACACCACCCGGACAAAACGTCACTCGGACATAACACCACCTTAAAGCAGAAATTGCGCGATGGGAACGCTCGTGCGTATGTCCTAACCCTAAGGGATCGTTCACGTATTACGTAATCAACCGAGGGGGGGAGGGGGTTCACAAATGATTACGTTTGATTACGAGGGGGGAGGGGGGTTTGGCCAATGATTACGTAATCAAAATATCTAAATTTTCATGAAAATTTCAAGGATTTTTATGAAAATTTCACGAATTTTCATGAAAATTTCAAGAATTTTCATAAAAATTTCAAGAATTTTCATGAAAATTTCAATAATTTTTTATGAAAATTGAAAGGATATCCGGATTTTTATTACCAAAAATTAACCATTGCAGAAAAAATTGTCAAAATTTTATAATTATGATTAACCGTAACATTGCGTGTCAGGATTAAGTACGAACGTCCCTTTTAGGCAATTTTTGCTCTAAGGTGGTGTTTTGTCCGGGTGGCGTTTTATCGGAGTGGTGTTTTGTCCGCGCACCAACTCGTGTCAAACCGCTCAATTTTCAAGTGTCTTATGAGACAATGCCCAAATTGTCAAGAACTTATACTTGTCTTTGGTTGATCTTCAGCCAACTTTCATCTCTCATCAATTTAAAAAAGTGCACAAATTAAATTACCAGTATATTTTGTTTTTTTCTTGGATTGATCGTGTCTGGATCAAATCACCATAAATTGGAATGTTGAGCTGTGAAAAGCATTTTTGTGAATTTCCAATCACTGCTTTTTTATACTTGTGACAAAAAGAATAAACAGATCGTGAAATCACTTGTTTTATGCTTCGACTTCGTAATCTATTATTATTCTAAGTTCATAGTTGAAAATACAGCAAAGCGACAGTAGAAACGAGTGATGTCACAGCGTCAGCTTTTTGTTGCGAGTATAGTCTAGCGTTTTTTTCCTTTCAGGCATCATCAGCGCATAAACTTCCCTGTTTGTACCTTGTCGATTCCATAATAAAGAATGTTGGGGCGCCATACATCGAACACATTTCAAAATGTGTAGTTCGAATGTTCTCCAATACGTTCAATGAGGTAATATGAAAACCCGTGATTTCTGATTTAACTTACATATTGTGTACATACATTCAAATAACTTTTCTTATGGTGCGTTTGATTTCATGGAATTATCTATTGGGAAAAGGGGTTTACAAACTTGTACCATTTAGTTGTAATTCATACAATTGCCACCTCAATTTGGCACAAAATTGGCAAAATTATCGTATTTATGGAAGGCGCGGAAAAAGAAATGTTATGAGTTCATGATTCCGTGAAAATGGATGCAAATTGGATGCACTTGGATGCAATTGGGAAAATTTTCCCAATTTTGGGAAAATGGCTTTTTAGCCTGTTTAATGCACTGAAAATGATTCCAAATGGTTGGAATATGTTTGTATAGATGATACACGAGTCCTAGGACCGTTTTTAGAAAATTTGGCCATCACTGAGAGCCGATATGGGCGAAAAGGCCGAAAAAAGCCGAAAATTAAAATTGCTCAAAATTGATTTCTATCGACTCAAATGTGTTTATAAACATCCTAGAAGTCATTCTACGTCGTTTTCCGGGTGAAAATTGCTTTATTTTTCCCCAAAAATGGATGCATCCAAGTGCGAAATTTGGTCTGAGAAAAGTGGATGCATTTTCCCAAAATTGGGAAAATGGCTTTTTAGCCTGTTTAATGCACTGAAAATGATTCCAAATGGTTGGAATATGTTTGTATAGATAATACACGAGTCCTAGGACCGTTTTTAGAAAATTTGGCCATCACTGAGAGCCGATAAGGGCGAAAAAGGCCGAAAAAAGCCGAAAATTAAAATTGCTCAAAATTGATTTCTATCGACTCAAATGTGTTTATAAACATCCTAGAAGTCATTCTGCGTCGTTTTCCGGGTGAAAATTGCTTTATTTTTCCCAAAAATGGATGCATCCAAGTGCGAAATTTGGTCTGAGAAAAAGTGGATGCATTTTCCCAAAATTGGGAAAATGGCTTTTTAGCCTGTTTAATGCACTGAAAATGATTCCAAACGGTTGGAATATGTTTATATAGATGATACACTAGTCCTAGGACCGTTTCAAGAAAATTTGGGCGATTTTAATTTTCGGCTTTTTTCGGCCTTTTTCGCCCATATCGGCTCTCAGTGATGGCCAAATTTTCTAAAAACGGTCCTAGGACTCGTGTATCATCTATACAAACATATTCCAACCATTTGGAATCATTTTCAGTGCATTAAACAAATTTGGGATTGGGAAAATGCATCCACATTTTCTCAGACCAAATTTTGCACTTGGATGCATCCATTTTTGGGAAAAATAAAGCAATTTTCACCCAGAAAACGACGCAGAATGACTTCTAGGATGTTTATAAACACATTTGAGTCGTTAGAAATCAATTTTGATAATTTAATTTTGGTTTTTTCGGCCTTTTCGCCCTAGGCCGTAAAAAGCCCCTTCCAGATTAGGCCAGCGCCATAGTAGACGTTGAAAACGCCATACTAATAAAATTAGCGCATTTTTATGAGTATTTACGGCAACAAGTCACGTCCCATAAGCTTATTTTGTTACAGGGCGCTAAAAACATTATACATTTGGCGCCACATTAACATTATAATCGCATTTGCTGCAACTAGCTTTATTAAAGATATTCGCCATATTAAGAAAATATTCGCCTTGTTATCAAAAATATTCATATAGTTTATTTCGCTGTGTTAAGAAAATAATCGCCACATTAAGTAATCCCAAGTAATGTATAGTTTCTTAGAGTTGCAGCTAGTTTTAAAGTTACTCTCCATACTAAGAAAATAATCGCCATGTTCTAAAAATATTCTTAGAGTTTTTTTCGCCGAGTTGAAAAGAAAATCGCTTTATGTTATGATAACATGTACACTCGAGGTTACACACATCAGCCCCAACCAGACTTTGATTCTCATCTGTACAAAATGTGTAACCTTCACTACGGAAACATCTATTATTGATTTCGATTGACCAATAAGCGGAAATGAATCGTGTTCGGAATAATATCATACATGAAACCATACAATTTCGGATTCAGATAATAACCCCGGATTTCTACCTGGACAACGACACAACTGAAACATCGTCCAATATGTAACATTCTGCGTAATTTTGGCGCCTTTTGTCATGTTATGTGAACTGCGATAATATAATTTTGCGATTTTCGTGACATTTGTGGCGTAATATCGACGTCTTTATCGATATAATTTTCGGCGACTTTTATGGCGTTTTTGCGATTTTTGGCTTTTGCGATTTTTCGGCGACTTTTCGTGCCTTTTGGCGTTTTCACGACTTATTGACGTTCTCCCCGACTGCTCGGCGTTTCCCCGACTTTTTGAGGTTTTTGCCACAAGTTTTGTTATTTTCGGCGTTTTCTGGCGATATATTGTAAAAGATTAGGCGCTGAAGTTAATAAACTGATCAAGTTAATAAGTCAATGTAATAATTAATTTTTAACTTAACAACACCACGTCTTATTACAATCAAATTTGAGGAAACGTTGGGCCTGCTTCTTCGAGGTTCCTGAAGATAATTCATGACTTATACCAATCTTTTTAAAGGCTTGAAGTTATGTTTCGAAACTGTCAGTTGGCAATACATCAACGTTTATTGAGAGCTTTGCCCATTATATACAGTAGTAATTGGAACAAATTTTAAAATATGGACAATGAAGCGGGTACTGGGTGCCATCTTCAGCTCTACGATCGGCACTACATCGCTATAATTATCAGTTTTCTTGTGCGTGTTAAATCAAGCAGCTATCTTATCAGTTAATTTGCAACTTGTTACTCGCACTCAACCAAGACAGGTGAACAAAACGGTGTACACTGCATAACAGTCCGAATGATGGAATGCTCTATAGAAAAGCTGTATGTTACTTATCAATCTGATCCTTCTGGTTCTCAATCCTATCCTGCTTTATTAATTGCTCGATAGATATGGCTGCAGCCCGTGCCCCGTATCTATCACACTATAATAATGTGGAGAAAAATATGGAAATATGGAAGCTGTGTTCAGTGGTGTGTTTGGTGCAAAGTACGACTCGACGACTCGACTCGACGACCTCGACGACTCGACTCGACGACTCGACGACTCGACGACTCGACTTGACGACTCGACGACTCGACGACTCGATGACTCGACTCGACGACTCGACTCCACGACTCCACGACTTGACGACTCGACGACTCGACGACTCGACGACTCGACGACTCGACGACTCGACTCAACTCGACGACTCGACTCGACGACTCGACTCGACGACTCGACGACTCGACTCGACGACTGGACTCGACTCGACTCGATGACGTCGGACGACTCCCTCGATCTGGTTGTCGACATCGACAATCGATTCAAACAATCCTGACGAGTAACGGTCATCGATCAACTCGATGACTTGAGTTCCATCGACCTGACGAGTCGACTTCGAGTCGAGTCGATCCGACATAGTCCGATTCGAGTCGTCGAGAATCTAGTTGAGTGCCGAGTTCGAGTCGAATCGTCGTGTTCGTCAGTCGAGTTGTCGTCGAGTCGTCGTCGAGTCGAGCGTCGTCAAGTAGAGTCGTGTCAAGTCGAGGTCGTGAGTCTGAGTCGAGCTAGTCGTGCCGAGTCGTTCTTAGTCGAGCCGAGTCGTTCGATCGTGCTGTCGACGGTCGAGTCACCAGACCGAGTCGTCGAGTCGAAGTCGTCAGTCGAGTCGAGTCGATTCCTCGTTTGAGTCGTCGAGTCGAGTCGTCGAAAGTCGTCGAGTCGAGTCGTCGAGTCGTCGAGTCGTCGAGTCGTCGAGTCGTCGAGTCGTCAAGTCGTGGAGTCGTGGAGTCGAGTCGTCGAGTCGAGTCATCGAGTCGTCGAGTCGTCGAGTCGTCAAGTCGAGTCGTCGAGTCGTCGAGTCGTCGAGTCGAGTCGTCGAGTCGTCGAGTCGAGTCGT